>JANAVB010030817.1:17496258-17764580 GCA_029216955.1 Iris pallida | reverse complement strand
GAATAACCTTCATGATATAGGTGTCTAGTATAGTGAAGTTTATAATTTAGAGTACCCTTAAGATATCTAAATACCCTTTCTAATGCAGATCAATATGAATGGTTTAAGATACTAGTATATTTGCTTAGTCTTCCAACAACAAATGCAATAACAAGTCTTGTTCTATTGGTTATACATAAGAGAAGCTATCATCTGTGAATATCTATGTTGTCCCGCAGGTGAACCTTCATTCTTCTTGAGAATGATACTACTGCCAAAAGGACTATGGACAGATTTCTTATCAAAATACTAAATTTTTTTTAGCATTTTTGTCAATGGAGTGTACTAATGATAGAGTAAACCCTCTTTGGATTTGGATACTTGTATTCCTAGAATCAAGTTGACTTCTCCTAGATCTTTCATATCAAACTTTCTAGACAAAAATCTTTACTGCTATTTATCAAGTTAAGTGAGGATCCTAGTATGAGAATGTCATCCACATACAAGCATAAAATAACACAACTTTCACTTGTATTTTTATAGTATATATTTGTTATACTCATTTGGCAAGATATCAAATTCTAAGATTACTTTATCAAATTTGTTGTGCCACTGCTTTGGAGCTTGCTTTGGGCCATAATGAGATTTACTAATCTGTAAACTTTTTTTCTTGACCCTTAGCAATAAAACCTTCAGGTTGCTCCATATAGATTTTTTTTCTCTAAATCTCCATTTAAAAAGGTCGTCTTTACATCTATTTGATGGATCAGCATGTCCTGAATAGATGCGAAGACTAGAAGTGTTCTTATAGAGGTAATCATAGTTAGGAGAATATGTATCAAAATAATCTAATCTTTTTTTCTGAGTGAAACCTTTGGCTACTAATCTGGCTTTGTATTTTTCTATAGTATCATTGGCTCTAAGCTTCTGTTTGAAGACCCACTTACAAAATATAGGTTTACAACCTAAAGGTAGGTTTGTTGGAAAAAATTGTTCTCCATGATGGAGATGTACTCATTGTTGATGGTGCCACGACCTGCGTCCGCTTTTCGGAATACAAGTACGTGGCCAAGTCCAGTCTATGCCGCAGCATCGGCGGTAGTACGTTGTCTATGATAACAATGGTCCACAACAAGCACAACACGCACATATATCATCCACTAAGCCAACAGTAATCACCAAAATATCCAATAATCTCAATATTATAAATATCAAATAATCTACAACACATAAAAAGTCTCAAAAATAAATCGGGATAGCATAAAATAAAACAACTAAACTCTATAACTATAACTACTAACTAATACGAATCCATAAGAAAGAAATATGCTAATTCCCATCAGTACCGGAATCGGGTACGCCAGACGTTAGTGTCTTCAACATCCTCACCGTAGACCTCGGGCAAATCTCGTCGTCTAAAGCTGAAAAATAGTTATCCAGTCAGGATTGGAGCAAGATCACCATAACACTACATTACACAATATTATACAAGCATGAAGAAACGATAATAGAAAATTAATTGAAGATAAGTATAGGCATGACATTATATGATAAAGAAGTACCTTTGAGACTGATAACAATATGAAGGTAGACTTTGACATACCACTAAGACATGAGGACAATAAGAAGGTAGACTTGACGAAAGAAGAACAATAAACAATAGAGCAATAATTATTAAGTCATGTGTACTATGTATTTTAGAATACCAACTTTCAGCATGTAGAGCTTGGGATATCCGTCAGTCATACGTGTGGTGCATGACTGATATTATGCAATCAACATATAGGGGGTCTGTATTCAATTCGTTGACCACATGCTAACTTATTGTATTCTCCGTCCGACTCACTCACAATACATGTCTACTATGATAAACATTAGCAATACGATAAACTGTAAACATGGGAAACAATAAGTAAGACATTGTAAAACCCCTAAAATTCTACTATATTTTTCTTTTATAAATTTGGTACTAATTATTTTTTTGTATTTGTACGTTGCATAGTTGCAGTGTACGTCGCGCACGAAATTTCGTTATTATCGAATTTGCTCGACGAGTGCGAATATGTGCGAGCGTACATATTTTTAGAAAAATATTTTTTATTTTATAGTTTCAAATTAATATATGTAATAATTATTTTAGCTATCATACCAACATTTCCAAGTCCATTATTTTATTTATTTATAAAAAAATCTTTCGTTTATAATAGTTATAATAAATAATATTCTTTGCGCATACGATATATTTCCTAAATATTTTATTAGTTTATTTTAAATAAAAATATAATTTTGAGATTTATTAATATTAATATTTTATTATTCAAAAAGATATTTAAAAATATTTATTATTTTTGAAATTATATTATTGGTATTTTGAAAAATATATTTGGAAGTTATTGTGGCCATTTTAAATTTCGATTTGATTTTTATGGATTTAATTTAAATAGTTTAAAGGTAGACTTTATATTTAATTTGAGTCTAGGTTATCTAGATTTAAAATTAGAATTTAAATTGAATTTAGCTTTGATTTAAATTGAATTATCTAATTGGGTTTAAATCCTAATCCTTATCCAAGCGGGAATTCCCACCTCCTATATAAGGAGAGGTACTCCTCCACATAAATTTTTTACTAAACCAATTCTATCAACACCACAAACATTTTATCGAGCGTGCATCGTGTCCGTGACCACCCAAAGTTCTTTCAATATTCTTGTTTACAATTACATTCATCCCTCCGTTGTGTCCGACCCCGACTCGCCGACATCAATCCCTACTCTACCCTTGACTGCTTCCCGGCCATCACCACAGAAATCCTAATTTCTATTCGATGACGGCCACCACCATGGCTGCCTCCCCAGCCAGGGACAGCCTCACCATAGCCCATCAAACCTGACCCCTGTCGTCACGGGCGCATCCCCTGACCACCACCAATATCGACCAATGCCTCCTTTCCCATCAGCCATCTCCGCCTCACCTCGGACATCGACCAACAGCCCCGACAATCACCTGGACAGCCACCATCATCTCCTTCTGCACTCTGACCCGCCTACCGTCCACAACCCGACTTCCCGTCTAGCCACCACATTGAGCCCGACCCTTTTCCTACTGCCGAGAACCACAACACTGTCCTGGCCAACCCCGGCCAAAATCTTCGACCAACTATGTCGGCACCATCAGTGCCAACAACTCTACCGCCACGACCACCTCCACCATGGCCACAAACCATCGCCAGTACCCTACCAAACCGATCACCACCAATGGCAGCCACCCCGGCCAAGCCAGCCTCCCTCGGACCCCTCACAACAACCCACTGCCGCCATCTCCACAGATTCTCAACCACCCCGCCGTGTCCATCACCGCACACCCAAACACCGACGCCACCACTGCAGCCCAAAATAGCACCACCACCGCCGTTCTCTCTCTCGGCCACCGGAGTACCACCGTCGTCCCAAAGCATGCCACCACCAAATAAAAAAAAAAAAAAAAACACACATGCCCCCCTCACCTCCCGTGGTGCCGCCTCCAACCGCCCAGACCATCGATCGCCGCCCCGTGTCCGCAATCACTGTCCGCCTCCACCTAAACCCATCACCGCCACCAAGACCGTGCGACCGGTTGCAGCGTCTTACATCGGGATCTGCGCCGACGACCAGCGAACCAACACAGACGTATGCACTCCTCATCCGTGCCCAGTCGAGCCGGCCACCGGCATGAGCGCCGGAGCGCTGGCACGCCATCCCGGCCTCGTCTTAGCCGCCTGCTGCCATGAGATCCCAGCGACCGGTCCGCGCCTCCGTAGCGCCCCTCCGCAGCGGCCAGCGCCGCACCCAGGAGCAGTCAGCCGCCGGTAAGTCGCTCTCCCTCCTCCCTTCTCTCCACTCTGTTCGTCTCTCTCTTTCCCTCTCTAAATTTTCCCCATTTATTTTCTCTCTCTCTCTGTGTTCTCTCAATTAAAAGCAAGCAGCAGTAGCTGCTGTAACATTGTTTTTATTTTTTTAATATTATTTTGTTGTTTTATTTCCAATTGGTTTTTGTCATAATTGAACCAATTTTGATATAAAAAAAATCAATATATGATTATATAATGATATGTTATTTATCATTATCATTAATGCTTTGGTTTTACTAGTAGTATCATTATATCTATTTGTTAATGTATATACATTGGAATATCTCTAGACTATATTATTGTATGGTTTTACAAAATATAATTTTATGATACAAAATACGTTGGTGCTTTCTTTACATGGAGAGAGCTTGCTCTCAACATGCCTTGTAAAAGTTTAGTCCCACATCGAAAATGCACCATGAGTTATCTCAACGTATATACTTGGTTGTGTTGTTGAGAGATGCACATGGGGGGTGACCCTAAGGAGGGAACCATGTGGGTGATTTTACTAGGAGGTAAGAATAAGACTCCAAGGATTAAGCATTAATGCTTTTGTCATTCTATTGGATTAATTCCATTTGGAGCTAAGCCCCAAAGGTGCTTAACGACTCGGACTTGGACTCGAACTCTGACTCAGGCTCATGGGCTCATGAGGCGTAATGTGGCATTTTGTTGGGCACTTTACACTTAGCACTTAGCACGTCAGCAGTCATGCGGCCATACGGTCTTATGCGTCTCATGCGGCTCATGCGGCTCATGTGGTCCATGCGGCTCATGCGGCCTCATGCGGTCCATGCGGCCATGAGGCCATGCGGCTCATGAGGCCAGGCTGCTGCTGCTGCTGCCGCATGGAGGGATCCGCTGACTGTGCAGGCTACAAGTCAGTTATGAAAAGACTGATTCAATGCGATTAATTCAGATCCACTTTTTGTGGGATTTGAATTAATTTCGTTGCTATCTTTGAGGGATTTGAATTAATTTCGTTGCTATCTTTGAGGGATTTGAATTAATTTTGTTGCTATCTTTGTGGGATTTGATTCAATCTTTCCATAACTTAAGAGGCGGCTAGGGTTCCACCCTCTCCCTATATATACTCTTTTCTGGCCTCCTTTGTGGAGGACTACGAATTTTATAAGTTAGAAAAGAGAGAGAGAGAGCGAGATGCTGCCGTCATTGTAAGTCCATTTGAGCAGTCAGAACAGAGGTGACTTCGAGCGTTCCACAAGTTCTTCAACTTGCTGGTTCCTGGAAGCAATTCGTGTGGGGCGAATCTTGCTTTGAGCAACGGTGTTTTGATACCCCAGCAACTTTTCTTCATCTCATCTTTCTCTAGATTGTTGTAACTCGTTCTGTCCCAATTGTAACACGTTTGCAAGGAAGAACGAGAGATCTTCTCTTCTCTATTTCCCTCCTTCATATTGTAATCTGGCTATTTGGCTTTTTGTATCATCGTAGATTTTGAGTTTGATCACTGCAAAGTTTTTTGTGTGACTCTCAGATCTCGATTGCATCAGTTTTTCTATCTTTGATCAAGCCCCGAGAATAATAATCTCAAAGCAAGATCCTTGTAGATGGAAAACATTAATGCTTCGCTCGTCCAATCGGACTACTGCAAGTTGGAAAAGTTCGATGGAGAGCATTATCAAGTCTGGAAGAGAAAGGTTTATCTAACTCTTCAACTCAAAGACGTTGATCATATACTGTTGGAGGAAGAACCTTTTGTTCTAGACACTGGATCTACTGCCCCAATCAATGTGGCTACCAAACTCCAGGCCAAATGGAGAAGGGAAAATAGCATCTACAGGCTTCTCATCCTGAATGCTATGGAGGATTCCCTGGCAGAATCCTACTCGAAGAAGGAATTTGCCAGAGACATATGGGAGAATGTGGAAAAACTGTATGAAGAAGACATGAACAGGAGCAAGATATTTGTGGTTGAAAAATATCACAAATTGCTCTTTGAGGACGAGAAGTCCATGTTGCCACAGGTGAAGGAAGTTCAGAAGCTGCGTCAGAAACTGGAAGACGAAGAGATGCCCCTTCCCGACAAGTTTGTCGTTGGAGAGATCATCTTAAAACTTCCTGCTGGATGAAGTACCTTCTATCAAGGATGCCCAGAAAGAAGCTAGACATTAGCTTGGGAGATCTACTTCAAGAGATCCATGTTGAGGACGAGATGCGTTCCTAACAGAAGATGGATACTCTGTCTAAACAGTTGGCTAAGGCCAATCTAGTGCAGAAGAGAGATCCCAAGGGGAAGCAGGCGGCTTCTCATCACAAGAAGAAGGACTTCACTAATCTAAAAGTGAAGGGTCCTTCATTCAAGCAACAGAAGTCTAAGTCCCACGTGACTTGTTTAATTGTGGCAAGAAAGGCCACTACAAGAGTGAATAGATCCAAGCCTAAACAATCAGAGAAAGGTGAGCCTAGTAAGGTTTTATTGGTTTCTAACATTGTTGCTATCATCGCACAGGTCACAACTGTGGGGGTTGACTCTGACTAGTGGATAGATACTGGTGCGACTTGTCATGTCTGTTCTGGCAAGGAATGGTTCGTCACGTACCAGCTGATATCTGAGAAGGTTGTCATGGCAAACCAGGACCAAGCTAAAGTTCTGGGGATCGGGACTGTGGAGCTGAAACCCACTTCTGGGAACACTCTGACACTTCATGGTGTGAAGCATATTCCGGTGATTGCCAAGAACCTGATCTCTGGAAGCCTGTTCTACAACGCAGGCTTGCGGATGGACATCAATGCTGGTCAGATGGTGATATCCAAGAAGGGAACATACTTCGGGAAGGCTTATCAAACCGAAGAAATGTTTAAAATTTAGCTTGTCAACCAGTTTAATGACATAAATGCAGTTGCATTTTCTGATTATTCTCTTGAGTTGTGGCATAATAGACTTGGACATGTTTATTGTAAAAGAATTAACAAAATACTTAGTCTAGGACTTATCTCCAAATGTGGGGATAAGGTGGAGAAGTGTGAAGTGTGTGCTCAGACGAAGATCACAAGGAAACCCTTTCATCGGGTCAATCGAAGCACATATCTTCTGAGTTGGTACACTCCGATATCTGTGACTTCAAACATTTCTCCACGAAGGCCAGGATGAAGTATTTCATAACCTTCAACGACGACTTCTCAAAATACGCGTTCGTCTACTTGCTCAAGACTAAAGACGAAGCTTTTGAGAAGTTCAGAGAGTTCAGGGCCGAAGCTGAATGGCAGACTGGACAACAACTCAAGAGGTTGAGAAGTGATCGAGGAGGGAAGTACAGATCTCATGACTTTGCATCGTTCTGCAAAGAACATGGAATCATATACGAGAACTGCTCCATATTCTCCTCAATCCAATGGAGTAGCAGAGAGAAAGAACCGAACATTAACAGAAATGATGAATTCAATGCTGCTTACTGCAGGTCTTCCAAAATGTTACTGGGGAGAAGCTACATTAACGTCCACTTTCATACTGAATAGAGTGCCATATGCAACTTCGGACGTAACTCCTCATGAACTCTGGTTTAAAGTCAGACCAAACTTGAATGTCATTCGAGTGTGGGGGTGTCTGGCGTATGTGAAGCTCCAAGATCTGAAGATTCAGAAGCTGGGGACAAGGACTATGAAGGCGATCTTCTTGGGGTATGCCGAGAAGAGTGATGCTCGGAGATTCCTTGATATTGAGTCAAATCATATCATCGAATCTTGCGATGCTAAATACTTTGAAGAAAAGTTTACAAAAGATAAAAACATTGTTCTTTCAGACATTCCAGAAAAGGTGCAAATAAGACTGAAATCTCATATGGCCCAGTAATCCAAGAAGAAGTTTGTTGATGAAACAACTCTTGTACCAGAACTCGCAGAGCCGTCAGCAAAGCGAGCGAGGAGACCTAAAGACTTCGGAGATGACTTTGTCACCTATCATGTGGAAGCATATCCGCTTACCTATGATGAGGCGATGAAGACCAGAGATGCTATCTTCTGGAAGGAGGCAGTGAATGACTAGTTTGACTCTATCACCTCCAATAACACATGGGTATTGGTAGATCTACCTGAAGGAGAAAAGCCCATCGAATGTAAATGGATCTTCAAGAAGAAGATGAAGGCAGATGGAACTATTGACAAGTTCAAGGCCAGGCTGATAGCCAAGGAATTTTTTCAGAAATAGGGGATAGACTACTTTGACACGTACGCTCTAGTAGCTCGGATGACCACCATCAGAATGTTAATCGCTCTAGCAGCTATACATAAGTTGGTGTTACATCAGATGGAAGTAAAGACAGCATTCCTGAATGGGGAGCTGACCGAAGAGATTTACATGCAACAACCAGATGGATTTGTCGTCAAAGGTCTTGAAGACAAAGTCTGCAAGTTGGTGAAATTATTGTATGGTTTGAAGCAAGCTCCCAAGATGTGGCATGAGAAGTTTGACAAAGTTATTAGGGCAAATGGCTACAGAGTCAGCGAGACGGACAAATGTGTTTACACAAAGTTCGCTGATGGAAGAGGAGTCATCGTTTGTCGGTACGTGGATGACATGCTAATCCTAGGGACGGATATAGGCTGTGTCACGGAGACAAAGAAGTTCCTCTCAACCAAGTTCAGTATGAAGGACTTGGGGATGCAGATGTCATCTTGGGCATAAAGATCATCCGGACAGACACTGGAGTAGCACTGTCACAATCTCACTACATTGAAAAGATGCTCACACGCTATGGGTATAAGGATCTTCCAGGGATCGATACGCCATACAGGGGTGATCAGAAGCTGAAGCCAAACTCGAGGAAAGCGTCAGGCAGCTGGAGTATTCTAGCATTATCGAAAGTTTGATGTATGCAACCACTGCCACAAGGCCTGACATAGCTTTTGCCGTGGAAATGCTGAGTCGGTTCACAAGCAATCCAGGGATTGAGCACTGAAAGCTGTGAAGCGGGTGATGAGATATCTCAAGAAGACTCAGACATATGCACTGCACTACAACGGGTATCCGACAGTAGTGGAAGGCTTCAGTGATGCTAGCTGGTATTCAGAGGTGGAAAGCAAGAGATCCACAGGAGGATATCTTTTCCTTGGATGGAGCTGCTATATCGTGGAAGTCAAAGAAGCGGACTATACTCTCTCATTCCTCCATGGAATCTGAATTCTATGCACTTGAAACTGCAGCAGATGAAGCAGAATGGCTTCGAAAGCTCATGTATGATCTTCCAGTGATTGGGCTCAGATACCGACGATACCGATATACTGTGACAACCAGGCGACTGCGGCGGTGGCATCAAATAACCTTTTCAATGGAAAGAAGAGGACTGTGCGGTTGAAGCACAGGGCAGTACACGATCTTATCAAAAGAGGTGTAATTGCAGTGATTGATGTTCAGAGTCAGGAGAACCTGGCAGATCCGTTCACAAAGAGCCTCAAGTGCCAGTTGGTCGATGACATAGCTTGTAAAATGGGATTGATGGCATTCTGATAGTGTGTCTTTGTAATCCTACCATAAAGTTTTATGCTATTAGTTCAAAGAGAAATCTACTAGGCATCTAACTTTTGGTTCAAAGGAGGATCACTGACTGGGAAACTATCAGGTAACAGTGGGTACTTGTTCTCTGGAACATGGAAGGGATACAGACCCATAACCACTGTTGTCTACTGTATTTTCTGCGGAAAAAAAAAGATCCTGTGGAAGGTTGGCTTAAACGCCTTAATGAGTTCTCAGACAGAGTGAATGCCTGGTGCTTTACAGGAAGCACGGTAGAGAAAACTACAAGGAGTGAAACTCCATGCTACAGTGGGGTGACTCCACCATGAGGTTCCCAGGTCTGGGGTAATGCCTCGGCTTTGCAAGCCAAGTCATAGCGGCGTAGCACCGCAATAGGCAGGTAGCCTAATGCTGTATGACGTAATTAAAGTTGTAGACAGCACTACAAAGGGGAGGATGGCCCCATGTTATAGTGGCATGACACCACGATGAGGTACCCAGATAGGGGTAAAGCCTCAGTCTTGCAAGCCACGTCATTGCGGTGTAACACCGCAAGGAAGCCTTAGGCTTCATGCTGAGTAGATTGGCACTACAAAGAGGCTGAGACCTCATGCTACAGTAGTATGACACTACGATGAGGTTCCCAGGTAGGAGTAATGCCTCGGCTTCAGGCCAAGTCATAGCGGCGTAGCACCGCAAGGAAGCGCAAGGCTTCATGTCATGTCTCTTTAATAAATAACTCACCTATAGTGTATGGAAAGAGATATCAGGCCGTCTCTTGAGGGTAAACTTGTAGACGTCCAAAATTATATACTGAAACCAGGCTGGCACAGGGCCTTTAATGTGCATCAACAAAGCACATGTAACTACACTTTGTGAGTGGGAAGAATTATAATTGTGGTGCAGAATTCAAGACGTAGTCCATTCTTGTATCACATTGTTATTTAACTCATGCGGGAAGATTCAAGTCGTCAGCGACATCTATCCTAATACAAAATGGACAGTTACTGTAGAAAACGCTCAACCCTGGACACATATATATGTTGTGATATGTGGGAGATTGTTGGTGCTTTCTTTACATGAAGAGCTTGCTCTCAACATGCCTTGTAAAAGTTAGTCCCACATCGGAAATGCACCATGAGTTATCTCAACATATTTACTTGGTTGTGTTGTTGAGAGATGCACATGGGGTGGTGACCCTAAGGAGGGAACCATGTGGGTGATTTTACTAGGAGGTAAGAATAAGGCTCCAAGGATTAAGCATTAATGCTTTTGTCATTCTCTTGGATTAATTCTATTTGGAGCTAAGCCCCAAAGGGACTCGGACTCGGACTCGGGCTCGAACTCGAAATCGGGCTCATGGGCTCATGAGGCGTAATGTGGCATTTTGTTAGCGCACTTTGCACTTAGCACGTCAGCAGTCATGCGGCTCATATGCGGCCATGCGGTCTTATGCGGCATGCGGCTCTATGCGGCCTCATACGGTCTCATGCGGCTCATGCGGTCCATGCAGCTCATGCGGCTTATGCGGCCAGGCTACTTGCTGCCGCATGGAGGGCTCCGCTGACTGTGCAGGCTACAAGTCAGTTATGGAAAGATGATTCAATGCGATTAATTTAGATCACTTTTTGTGGGATTTGAATTAATTTTGTTGCTATCTTTGAGGGATTTGAATTAATTTCGTTGCTATCTTTGAGGGATTTGAATTAATTTCGTTGCTGTCTTTGTGGAATTCGATTCAATCTTTCCATAACTGAGGATGCGGCTAGGGTTTCCATCCTCTCCCTATATATACTCTTTTTGGCCTCCTTTGTGGAGGACTACGAATTTTATAAGTCAGAAAAGAGAGAGAGAGAGAGAGAGAGAGAGAGAGAGGAGGGAGCTGCTGCGCGCCATTGCAAGTCCATTCGAGCAGTCAGAATAGGGACTTCGAGCGTTCCACAAGTTCTTCAACTTTCTGGTTCCTGGAAGCAATTCGTGTGGGGCGAATCTTACTTTGAGCAACGGTGTTTTGACTCCCCAGCAACTTTTCTTCATCTCATCTTTCTCTAGATTATTGTAACTCGTTCTGTCCCAATTGCAACACGTTTGCAAGGAAGAACGAGAGATCCTCTTCTCTATTTCCCTCCTTCATATTGTAATCTGGCTATTTGGCTTTTTGTATCATCGTAGATCTTGAGTTTGATCAATGCAAAGTTTTTTGTGTGACTCTCAGATCTCGATTGCATCAGTTTTTCCATCTTTGATCAAGCCCCGGGAATAACAAAATATGCTATTATAATCTATATTTTTGTCTAAAGGGAATATTTTGTATAGTTAGTATTTTATCCTAAATTGATATTTCCAGTATGTACCTAAGAAAAAAAAAAAAAAAAACATTTTTATGAAAGTATATATATATAGCTTCTATTATTACAAACAAATTTTATATTATGATTTTAAATATTGTTAGGACTTCTAAAATGATATATAATAATTTTCATATAGTTTAGAATATCTATTTGTGTAAGTATATTCTTTAAGGAATAATTTTTTTTCCTAATTCAAATTCTCTTAAGATTGGCTTGTCCTTGATCGTAACTAAAACATGTGTTCTTATTTTCTCGCAAAAATTTGTACCCTTCACATTGACCATGGCTAGTGGACTACATACCAGACCATCGTACCACACCCGCGACACACCAGGCAAGACACCTTGTCTTACTGTTTATTTAAATTGCTCAATATCATGCATATTTTACTTATTTATAGCAAATATAAATTGCTCTTGCAAATTATTATATTTAGTTGCATTTGGCCTGGAGTTAAGGGACCGCCCTTGGTTTGTGCCGCATTCATTGGCCTCGACACATGTTGCCACGAAGTCGCGAGTCGCATACAGATTCGGACTTACGTACCGACCATACATCGGTGCGTACATGACGAGCGTTAGGATATAACTGCTAATAGATTTGTCTAGAAGACTTAGCAGTTATTAGAAATATCGTGGTTTGGATTCAGCACGAGTAGTGCATGGGGAGGGGAAGACAGTTATTAGGCGCAGGGGCTTTCACACATTTACTTTCCTCTAGCTGCCATTTGTGACTCAGCCGAGAGCTAGTGTGCCGTGCATTTATTTACTTTTCTCTAGATGCCACTAGTGCCTCGGTTGAAACGAAAATGTGCCGTACATTTACTTTCCTTAGCTGCGTTAGTCACTCACCAGGAGACTAGTGTGCCGTGTATTTATTTATTTTTCTCTAGATGCCACTAGTACCTCGGTTGAAACGCTAACGCGTCGTGTTTCTAGTCTCGGAAGCCCTTGTGTGGAACGTTGTCTTCAAAATGCATTTTCACATAGAATGGTTAAGGACCTTTGTCTGTTTAGTCATATATACTTTTCTGTTGAGCTTTTATTATTCAGTTATTGGCATGATATTATGTGTCTTATTACCCTCTGAGGACCTGGTTATCTCGCCAGGTGTGTGCTCTTGTCTTTCGCAGGTGTTTTAGCTCTAGTCGTGATCATCCCTATTTCTTCGAGGATGATTGCACTTGGATCGTATTCGCTTCGCTCGCCAAAATTATTTTATTTTTTATGTATTTTCCCTTACTTGTTGGTAGTGGATTTGTCTCTGCCCAACTACATGTACCAATGACAATTCATAGTTGATATTATGATATCTTTTATTCATTTATTTTGTGTGGATGAGATTAGTTATTGTTCTACTGTATTTTACAGCTTATGTATTCATACGAAGTTTCAATATATTAGAGTGTACTTCGTATGTATACAGCTGGCATGTCTACGTTCCTAGTCCTACGTATTTTGGGACTGGGACGTTACATTTTTGTGGTGGCCCATGCAGGTCAAGATAAATTGTTTGGTTACAATACCGTACCAAGCAAGCCTGCGTATAGGATTAGAAGTCTAGGATCTCATCCACATACTTGACCTCTTCCCTCGATCTCATATTCGAATTACCGTTCGACTCATCAATTGCATCTTACTTGATTCCTCCTATCATTATTCCTATCTTCCCTTCATGCTTGCTAGAGATTGACCCTACTAGTTAGATGTCCCAAACACCCTTAGCTTAATTCTTTAAGTTGGGTAGAATACCCCACGACCTGACACACCCTTGACCATTGAGGGAATACAATTAGTATCATCTAGACTATCGAGACTAGAGGAATTTAACCCATTTGGTCAACCAAGCCATGGTCAATAAAACCGTAGAATGATAGTATAGGAACAAACAAGACTTAGATCCTTATGACTCTTAGACTATTCATATTGGTTCTTATTGCATCTACCCTCGTGCCTATGTTTTACTATCTAGACTAATGATGCTAATATAGCCTAGTATTTGCAAACTAATTCTTTATCGAGCTTGATCAAGGCATATGATATTGAGCAGCCGCTCACTAACATATTGTCTAATCAGAACCGGTGCATGATGGTCTGATCAACCAAGTGCACTTTGGTTCGCTTTTGTCTATTATTCTATGTGGATGGAACATAAATAAACTTAGCCTTTAGAATCCCATCTACGACTGCCTTGAAAATTCTTTCGAAATTATACGGTCGCCCTTGAATCATGTATTGGTATTCGATAAAATCGTCATTGAACTCCTTATTGCTTTCGCTCTACCTATTTTAGAAGGACGGAGGCGTGGTACTAGAAATTCCTCTAGCTGCTCTATCACCTATAACCCTCAACCTACTCTCAAATCATACCTTCTAGGTATTTAATCCATTCTCTCTAACCTTTAATGCATATTCTAACTTTAACCCCCACTTATTTTCCTTCTTCTGTTAACCCATGATTATTCTTGCCGTTATTGAAATCGAGATTTCCTAATGCATCCTTTCGTCGAGCATTGTGAATTGTTTTGTGCCTTCTCACCTCCTAGGAATCCTTAATTTCGAGGACGAAATTTTTTTAAGTTGGGTAGGATGTAAAACCCCTAAATTTCTACTATATTTTTCTTTTATAAATTTGGTACTGATTATTTTTTTGTATTTGTACGTTGCATAGTTGCAGTGTACGTCGTGCACGAAATTTCATTATTATCAAATTTGCTCGACGAGTGCGAATATGTGTGAGCGTACATATTTTTAGAAAAATATTTTTTATTTTATAGTTTCAAATTAATATATGTAATAATTATTTTAGCTATCATATCAACATTTTCAAGTCCATTATTTTATTTATTTATAAAAAAATCTTTCGTTTATAATAGTTATTAATAATAAATAATATTCTTTGCGCATACGTATATATTTCTAAATATTTTATTAGTTTATTTTAAATAAAAATATAATTTTTGAGATTTATTAATATTAATATTTCATTATTCAAAATATTTAAAAATATTTATTATTTTCGAAATTATTATTATTGGTATTTTGAAAAATATATTTGGAAGTTATTGTGGCCATTTTAAATTTTGATTTGATTTTTATGGATTTAATTTAAATAGTTTAAAGGTAGAATTTATATTTAATTTGAGTCTAGGTTATCTAGATTTAAAATTAGAATTTAAATTGAATTTAGCTTTGATTTATATTGAATTATCTAATTGGGTTTAAATCCTAATCCTTATCCAAGTGGGAATTCCCACCTCCTATAAAAGGAGAGGTACTCCTCCACATAAAAATTTTACTAAACCAATTCTATCAACACAACAAACATTTTATCGTGCGTGCATCGTGTCCGTGTCCACCCAAAGTTCTTCCACTATTCTTTGTTTACAATTACATTCATCCCTCCGTTGTGTCCGACCCCGACACGCCGACATCAATCCCTACTCTAACCTTGACTGCTTCTCGGCCATCACCAAAGAAATCCTAATTTCTATTCGATGACGGCCACCACCATGGCTGCCTCCCCAGCCAGGGACAGCCTCACCATAGCCCATCAAACCCGACCCCTGCCGTCACGGGCGCATCCCCTGACCACCACCAATATCGACCAACGCCTCCTTTCCCATCAGTCATCTCCGTCTCACCTCGGGCATCGACCAACAACCCCGGTAATCACCTAGACAGCCATCATCATCTCCTTCTGCACTCCGACCCGCCTCCCGTCCATAACCCGACTTCCCGTCTAGCCACCATATTGAGCCTGACCCTTTTCCACTACCGAGAACCACAACACTGTCCTGGCCAACCCCAACCAAAATCTCGACCAACTATGTCGGCACCATCCGTGCCAACAACTCCACCGCCACGACCACCTCCACCATGGCCACAAACCACCGCCAGTACCCCCACCAAACCGCTCACCACCAATGGCAGCCACCCAGGCCAAGCCAGGCTCCCTCGGACCCCTCACAACAACCCACTGCCGCCATCTCCACAGATTCTCACGCCACCCCTGCCGCGTCCATCACCGTACACCCAAACACCGACGCCACCACTGCAGCCCAAAATAGCACCACCACCGCGTTCTCCCCTCCGGCCATCGGAGTACCTCCGTCGTCCCAAAGCATGCCACTACCAAATAAAAAATAAAAATAAAATAAAAACACACACGCCCCCCTCACCTCCCGTGGTGCCGCCTCCAACCGCCCAGACCGTCGATCATCGCCCCATGTCCGCAGTCCCTCTCCTCCACCTAAACCCATCACCGCCACCAAGACCGCGCGACCGATTGCAGCGCCTTACGTCGGGATCTGCGCCGACGACCAGCGAACCAACACAGACGTATGCACCCCTCCGTCGCGTCCAGTCGAGTAGGCCACCGGCGTGAGCGCCGGAGCGCTGCGCGCCATTCCGGCCTCGTCTTGGCCGCCCGCTGCTACGAGATCCCAGCGATCGGTCCGCGCCTTCGCAGCGGCCAGCGCTGCATCCAGGAGCAGTCAGCCGTCGGTAAGCCGCTCTCCCTCCGCCCTTCTCTTCTCTCTCTCGTCTCTCTCTCTTCCCTCTCTAAATTTTCCCCATTTATTTCTCTCTCTCTCTCTCTCTGTGTTCTCTCAATTAAAAGCAGCAGTAGCTGCTGTAACATTGTTTTCATTTTTTTAATATTATTTTGTTATTTTATTTCCAATTGGTTTTTGTCATAATTGAACCAGTTTTGATATAAAAAAAATCAGTATATAGATGTAATTATATTATGATGTTATTATCATTATCATTAATGCTTTGGTTTTACTAGTAGTATCATTATATCTATTTGTTAATGTATATACATTGGAGTATATCTAGACTACATTATTGTATGGTTTTAAAATATAATTTTATGATACAAAATATGCTATTATAATCTATATTTTTGTCTAAAGGGAATTTTTTGTATAGTTAGTGTTTTATCCCAAATTGATATTTCCAGTATGTACCTAAGAAAAAAAGATAAAAAAATTTTTATAAAAGTATATATAGTTTCTATTATTACAAACAAATTTTATATTATGATTTTAAATATTTTTAGGAGACTTCTGAAATGATATATAAATAATTTTCATATAGTTTGGAATATCTATTTGTGTAAGTATATTCTTTAAGGAATAATTTTTTTTCCTAATTCAAATTCTCTTAAGATTGGCTTGTCCTTGATCGTAACTAAAACATGTGTTCTTATTTTCTCGCAAAAATTTGTACCCTTCACATTGACCATGGCTAGTGGACTATTGGGACATACCAGACCATCGCACCACACCCGGCGACACACCAGGCAAGACACCTTGCCTTACTGTTTATTTAAATTGCTCAATATCATGCATGTTTTTACTTATTTCTAGCAAATATAAATTGTTCTTGCAAATTATTATATTTTAGTTGCATTTGGCCTAGAGTTAAGGGACCGCCCTAGTTTGTGTCGCATTCATTGGCCTCGACACATGTGTGCCACGAAGTCGCGAGTCGCATATAGATTCGGACTTGCGTATCGACCGTACATCGGTGCATACAGGACGAGCGTTAGGATATAACTGCTAATAGATTTGTCTAGAAGACTTAGCAGTTATTAGAAATATCGTGGTGTGGATTCAGCACGAGTAGTGCATGGGAGGGGAAGACAGTTATTAGGCGCAGGGGCTTTCACACATTTACTTTCCTCTAGCTGACATTTGTGACTCAGCCGAGAGCTAGTGTGTCGTGCATTTATTTACTTTTCTCTAGATGCCACTAGTACCTCGGTTGAAACGCAAATGTGCCGTGCATTTACTTTCCTCTAGCCGTCGTTAGTGACTCACCCGAGAGACTAGTGTGCCGTGCATTTATTTATTTTCCTCTAGATGCCACTAGTACCTCGGTTGAAACGCTAACGTGCCGTATTTCTAGTCTCGGAAGCCCTTGTGTGGAACGTTGTCTTCAAAATGCATTTTTACATAGAATGGTTAAGGACCTTTGTCTGTTTAGTCATATATACTTTTCTGTTTAGCTTTTATTATTCAGTTATTGGCATGATATTATGTGTCTTGTTACTTCCCTCTGAGGACCTGGTTATCTCGCCAGGTGTGTACTCTTGTCTTTCGCAGGTGTTCTAGATCTAGTCGTGATCATCACTATTTCTTCGAGGATGATTGCACTTGGATCGTATTCGCTTCGCTCGCCAAAATCATTTTATTTTTCATGTATTTTCCCTTACTTGTTGGTAGTGGATTTGTCTCCGCCCAACTACATGTACCAATGACAATTCATAGTTGATATTATGATATCTTTTATTCATTTATTTGTGTGGATGAGATTAGTTATGGTTATACTGCATTTTACAGCTTATGTATTCATACGAAGTTTCCATATATTGGAGTGTACTTCGTATATATACAGCTGGCATGTCTACGTTCCTAGTCCTACATATTTTGGGACTGGGGCATTACAGACATGAACATGTATGAATATCCAAACGATTTTAACTTTCGTGCATAATAGTAATCATGAACAATGACAATCATGAACCATAATGGAGTAATAGTGAAAAGGCGACACGAAGATACATGCAGTATAAAATAAAGAAATAGGTCATAGTGATACTTGCCTGCTCTGACAGCTAATAAAGTCACCAGTTAAGACGTCGTAGTCCGATCTACCCCGTCACATAAAAACCACAAGTTAGATCAACGATCCCTACTCTAAAAATCATATAAAGTGGTTAATGGGTTAACTTAATTAATACTATTCTAATTCTGGAGTAAATCATCTAAAATTCTATTTTAACCTATTTAATTCTGAAATAACAATCTAAACACAAATATTTGGCCAAGGAAAGTCACAGTTCCAACTTTGGGACCCGTAGCATGCAAAACGAGACGTATGATGGACTAACTAGTCAAATATTATGACTTCAAAAGTTTGAGTGTGCAACATGGTAGATTTTAGTGCCACGAGTGCACTGGAATCGACCGTGTCATAAAATCACGATTTGGTCAAAAGTTATCGTCATTATGGTTAACCGTGACCAAATCGATGAATCGTTGACCAAATCTGAATTCTATGAATAAAATAAAATATTAGATAAAACTCTAAATTTCTAGAAAATTTATTGTTGTAGAGCTCGGTGTCAGCTTTCCAAAACTTCAAACGGATCACGAATCGGAGTTCGGGATCCCTTGGAATCTCGAAAACCGTACGGCACGTCGATTTTTGGACAATCGACACTCAATTAATTATCCAGAAATTCGAACAAAAAATTCTAGAAAACAAAATATATATTCGGAAAACTGACCTCGATACGCTTCTAAAAAAAATGGCACGCGAAAAGCTCGTCTGGATTGGCGGCAATCGCTCCGTTAAGTCGGAGGATCTCCAAGATCAAACCAAAAAGGAGACAAGAATAATAAACTAGGGTTTCCCATTTAATACATAATATATAGGAGAGAGAGAAGCGGTGGCTGAGTCATTCTGGCACCGACAGGTGGGCCAGGGGGTGGTTGATTGTGCTGAGACAGTATAATCAATTATTTAACTACAGAAAATTATTAAAATTTTATTTTAATTCCAAATAACTCCAAATAAATCCCAGAAAAATCCTAGAAAATTCTAGAAACTATATCTTGGTGTCTAAAGCCTAGATAAAAAGGTTGGTCACAAAATCACTTTGTGTGACTCCACAGTAAATCCAAAATGCCTATGGAAAAATAATTTATAGGTTTTAATTATCCAAAAGTTCCCAAAAATTCCAAAAAATTCTAAAATAGTAAAATAAAATATTTGGGACTATCTAGGGACCCTAGAAACCATATGTGACCTAATGTTATCATACTTCACCTATAGGCATTGGTACTAGGGGTGAGCATTATTCGATTTTGAACCGAAAACTGAACCGAACCGAACCGAATAAGAGATTCGGTTCGGTTTTAAAAAAATCGGTTCGGTTTCGGTTTTGAAAATACTAAATTTTCTTATTCGGTTTCGGTTTCGGTTTTGGTTTTGTGTTTCAGTTTCGGTCCAAAACCGAAAACCGAATAAGAAAATTTAGTTTATATTTTTTTTTTTTTAGTTTATATATATATATATATATATATATATATATATATATATATAGGTATATACTATGGATATATAATAAATATATCAAGGTTATTTAGTTATTATATATCAACAAAAAAACAAAAAAAACCCAAAAACCGAATAAAGTTTAATTCGGTTTGGTTCGGTTCGGTTATTGACCAATTCGGTTCGATTTCGGTTTTTTTTATTCAGTTTTCGGTTATTCGGTTCGGTTAGAACCGAATAAACTGAATACTCACCCCTAATTGGTACGCCCCCGTGTGATCCCAAAGTCAAATCTCTATTTAACAATAATTCTAACCTCCATGAATTCAAGGTCAAAACTCCTATTCATAATGATTCTAACTATTATATACTTAAATAAATAACTAAAAAAATCTAGGGAGACAAGTGCTACAAACTATCATCCTTAAAAGATTTTTGTCCTAAAAAATCAAATGTCTCTAATAGCATCATATATAAATACATAACGCTTTCAAGCGATAATTTCTTAAACAAGTCACGAAGAGAATGACTAGGAATAAAGAGGGGACTAATCAATAATATTCAATCAACAAAACCTAATATGAACTAACTAAGCATGCACCCTATCTAACAATTATAACTATGGAATGCTCAATAAACTCAATTTCCTATGGTGTGTAACTCTTACGCTCTGTGATATATGGGTCAGGTACCACCTTTGTAACGCCCCAGAACCAGAATACTGGAGAGCGGGGGCATACATAGCCAACTACGCATAATGAAACGAATATCCATCTCACTATACAGTCACGACTGTCTAAATATATGAGGGTTTAACTACAATCCATCAGTCTCTATGGTCATGAACAAGCCTAGTGTCTCAATCGCAAGCAAGTAAGTAAGTTGCAAGATGTAAGATCACCAAATACACAATAATAAGGCATCCCAAACATTATATATTCAGTTGATCATGAAGCTAGTCGTTACAAAATGTCAAGACTAGCAAGAGTTTCAGTCATACATGATCAACCCTAGGATTTGTCAATCATGTTACAGCCCGTGGGCAGACAGTAAATAAAGGTACAACCGAGCTAACACGTGCTCGTCGGGTAAACGCCTCAAAAGAATAATTTTTATAATAAAATAGAAGGACAAAAAAATCCACTCGTTGCCAGGGTTTCGCCTGGTGGTCACCATCTGGCTGGAAGACAGGTAGAACCTCTGGAGCTGCTCCGATATCTGGCCACAGAAAACCAGCTGGGTCAGACCCCAAAAAGAGCAAGTTCCACAAAGGAGGCTTCACTTAGGAACTAAAACCAGCATATCACAATAGAGTATTAAAGATAAATAATAAATAAAGAACTGATAATAATAGAGATAACAACAGTAAACTGAGTACGAAGAAACCATTCAAGTAGCCAGGTCACAACCCTTAAACCAAACAAGGACCGGGGTTGCAGTCCTTCACCTGAATAGAAACCCGTCTCAAATACTATTGGTACAGTGAAGACAATAAACGAAGAGAAGAGACAGAACTGCTCCGGAAGCCAGGTTACAACCCTTAAACCAAACAAGGACCGGGGTTGTAACCCTTCTCCTGAACAGAACTGGACCCCTGATCTTTATTGCTAAGGCCAGTATAAATAATCATGGTATTAAGGTAAGGTAAAACATAACAAACATGGCATGGGGTTGAAATAAGATAATAAACGAAGGGAGGACACAGAACTGCTCCGGAAGCCAGGTTACAATCCTTAAACCAAACAAGGACTGGGGTTGTAACCCTTCGCCTGAACAGAACTGGTCCCCTGATCTTTATTGTTAAGGCCAGTATAAATAATCCGTCATGTAACAATCTTGTACAGGATCGGGGCAAGACTAAGCTGGACTAAATTTATCCAATCAATCACGGCTAAGCAATGAGTACGGCTTGATACTTTAACTAACTAGGGTTATCACAGGCCTAGTTACTAGCAAGATGCAATGAGATTATTTCAACAGCTACCAGTCCTAGACTATCCAGGTTATCTGGGTCGAATGTCCGTTTATAAGGGTGCACCACATGACTGTGTGCTGGAAATGTGCCCTACTCGTCGGTAGGCTACAAGTCCGCTAGTGCTCCCAGATAACGAGATTGCTTGTAGATGGGAAATCTCTTCATGACTACTGAATTATTCTAGTTATTAGCCGTAGTTGATTTCAGTAGGTACCCCTGACCGTGGTATTCAGGGTTCTCTGTCCTAGACATGATACAAGACAGTACTGGTTTATTTGTATAAACACAATCGTCTACGGTGTCCAGGTCAATCATTCTTGTCAGGTCATGTCATGTCATGTTAGCCGTCGCAACAGCAATTCGAGATAATCATGTCAGGTATACTTGTCATACCATGCAATGTTCAATTATCATTTTCAAACATATTAAAAAAATTCGTGATTATCAAGTTCATGACAAAAGGGGTAAAGGTTTACATCATAGGAACTCAAGTCTCTACGTGCGTACTACTACGCTAGACCAAGGGGCCTTCAAGCGTAAAGTGGCTTACGCTAGAAAGAGCAAGGTAAGATAGCTCTACGCGAGCAAGGGTACATACGGGTGGGGTTTTACGCTAGCCGGGCTTTACGCTCGTAAGATTTTACGCACGCCACTCTCGAACAAAACTCTACGCGAGTGAGTTCTACGCGAGGAAACACTCGGGCAACTTTACGCTCGCGAGAGTCTGCTCGAGCCAATTTTAACGCGAGCATGATTTTACGCGAGCGGGAAGGCCCCGAGCGTAAAATTTGTGGAAACTCAGCATAAAACAGAGTACGCTGGCACGCAATGCGTGGACGTAAAAGGAATACTACGCGGGCATGAAAACGTATGCGTAAAAGGCTGACATAACACGCTGACACGTAAAACATGGGCGTAAGGGCTAAACACTACGCTAACACATTAGAACGTGTGCGTAAAACTTCATCTTCTCCCCATAGCCAAAGCAAGCAGGCGTAAAAAGCTCAAGAGCTCAGGAAACCCCCATCTCGGCCAAGACCCAATGAAACCCAACCATTCAAGAGCCAAACTTGTGTGAAATCAAAATCCCTACTACATGGAACTCTCCATTTCGGAAACAACCAAGTTTCGGAAGATCAAACCATGAAGATCAAAAATACTAAAACTTAGATCTACATAAAATGAGCCATGGAATTTGAAATTGCTAAATACTAAAGTGACTTAGAATGTTGTAAGGAAGAGAATGGAACAATAAAAATTGGGTTCCTTCATGAAGCAAGATGCACTTGCCTACGGTGGGGGGTTCGGTGAGAAGGAAGAAGAGGAAGAGCAGTAATAAGAAAATTGAATGAAGGAGAGAAAGGTGGTTGGGGTTAATAATGGAGATGGTGGAAGGTAGGTAGGGGTTCTCCACTTGGTTCGTGATGAACCAAATAAGCAAACCCAAGCCTAGCCGAACCAATCCCAAGGTGAACCCAGCAATGAAAATGCCAAATAAACCAAGCAGGGAGACATGCAATACGAGTTAAAATACGTACACGTATACCAAGATACGTAATACGAACCACAAGCATTACAGCCTTTAACCTTACAGATCACACTACGCCTTATATCAAGCAGGATGCAAATAAAAGACAAGAGAATCCTAAGATAAAATAGCCTCATAAGGTTGAAAATCCTATTTGTGGATGATATAATCTCCTAACTTCAACTCTATTCGCAAGCTCGTAGTAGTACGGCTAACTTAAGTACTACCACGAGTTTGCAACTTTTTGCGAAATTGGACCTGTATGGGCCACCATAAAAACTTGTCACGACCCGTGCCCACTTTTTGGGATACGAGTACGTGGTCAAGTCCAGCTTACTACGCCGTAGCATCGACGGTAGTACGTTGTCTATGATAACAATGGTCCACAACAAGCATAACACGCACATATATCATCCACAACTAAGCTAGTAATAATCACCAAATATCCAATAGTCTCAATATTATAAATATCAAATAATCTACTACAACACAGAAAGTCTCGAAAACAAACGGGATAGCATAAAATAAAATTACTAAACTTTATAACTATAACTACTAACTAATGCGAATCCATAAGGAAGGAAATACGCTAATTCGCATCAGTACCGGAGCTGGGTACGCCAATGATGTCAGTGTCTCCAACATACTCACCGTAGACCTCGGGACAAATCTCGTTGTCTAAGATAAAAAATTTTATTCAGTCAGAATTGGAGCAAGATCACCATAACACTACATTACACAATATTATACAAGCATGAAGAAAAGATAAAAGAAAATTAATTGAAGATAAGTATTGTAAAACCCCTAAATTTTTAATATATTTTTATCAATTTTTGTACTGATTTAAAATTTTTGTATTTAACGTCGCATAGTCATATTGTACGTTGTGCGCAAGCGGCGTATTCGTAAATTGATCGTCGAGTGCGAATATATGCAAAACATTTTATTAGAGATTTTATCTATATAGAAGAAGTTTTAGTTTTCCAAAACAATATGATAAATATTTTTATAAAAGAGTTATTCTGTTACTTGTTTAAAAATAAGTAGGGATTTGAAAAAAAATTTGTAATGTGTTTCAAATATTTGCGAAATTTGGAAATTACTAATTACATATTTTGTTAATTATAAAAGCTATTTCATGATTTAATATTTAAGAAATATTTTTGATTTTCGAAATTAATTAAGGCTATATTTTAATATTTATGGAAAAGATATTTAAAATTTTGTTTTACTTAATATTTGAATTATTTTGATAATTTAAATTGAAAAAGATTTAATTTTCCTTAAATTAAATGGCTTTTAAATTAAAGATAGGTTTTTGAATTAGATTTTAAATCAATTTAAATTTGTATGGAATCTATCTATTGGGGATTTAAACAATCCCAATCCTTATCCTAATGGGAATTCCCACCTCCTATATAGGAGAGGTACTCCTCCAAATTTTTCCATCCACAATAATATCGTGCATCGTGTCTGTGACCACCACAAATCTTATTCCAGTCTCGTACAGTCATCCACGTCGTGCCCGATACCCCCGGACAGGACGACAAAAATCACAAGAAACCCAATCCCCGCCACCATCAAAATCCCTCTCAGCCCACCACCATCCCGGCCAACTCCGGCCAAATCTCTAACAGCAACTGCAACAACCACCTCGTCACCACCACGTACACCAGCAGCCCCCACACACCTTGCTCCTCCTTCACCAACAGTCTCCGCCGCGCAAACACGCGACCTCGTCCGCGGCAATCACCAGAACCCCATCACCGGATCCACCACAATCACCATCTTCCCCAATTTTCAGCCGCCACTCACCGGAACTCCCATCGCCACCACCATCAATGTTTCCGACAAACCCCGCCACTCTGTACCACCACCGCGTCCATCGCGGCGTCCAACAGCGCCGCCACCACCACCATCAACCCCCAAATTTCCATCAAACACCACAAGCAAAGAAAAAAAAAAGGGGGGGGAGGGATAGCTCTACCTAATCCCCGCCGCTGCCGCCGTCCCGACCAACTCCTCCGAGCCTTCCTGCGGTCGACGGCCCCAAGTTCGCCTCGCCGTCGACGTCATCCCCAGCACCGGATAGAAGCGCAGCAGACACGTGCCACCAGCGTCGAGCTTCTCGCCGCCGCGGTCTCGACCACTGCCACCGCGTCGAGCTTTCGCCGCCGTGGTCTCGACCACCGCGGAGATGCCACTCCGCGCCAAGCGCCCGGCTCCGCCGCCTACAGCCTTCCCGCGGACCGCGCACCGCTCCAGATCGTATCTCCTCCGCGTGACTCGACCGCTCCGACCGTCCGCGCTCAACCGCTCCGACCGCCGGCTGGAGTCCCCGGTAATCCCTCTTCTCACTTAGCTCTTCTCTCTCCCAATCTCCTCTCTCACTGAGTATAAATTTGGAAACAGAATAAGTGTTATCTATTGTTTTACACCTTAATTAATTTGTTATTATATATTATTATATATATTATCTATGATAGAGAGGGTTGTGTTCATTCTAGGGATTTATGATATTAATATTATTATTATTATTATTATCATGGTGACATTATTATTATTGTTATTCTTATTATTCTTATTATTATTTATTATTATTAGTATTATTATCATTTATTTAAATGGTGTCATTTTTTAATTAATCACATATTAGTTTGTTGTTTGTTAAATATTATTATTTACATTATTATTACTATTATTTCTAGCAAAATTTCCAGTAGTTTTTGAAACACTGAAATATTCTTTTCGATTATAGGCACATATTTGACCAGTTATATTTTGGGTCTAAATGATTTAGAAATTAATATTTATCTAAAACGGATAGTTTAAATTTTTGAAATATAGCTTCCACTTTAATCATATATTTTACAACTTAGAGTATTTTGACTAATAAGATATAATTTTAAAATTATTATTTTCAAGTATTTTCGTAAATAAATTTTTAAAGTAATGTAAATATTTTCTAGGAAATTGTATATTTATCTACTCCAAATTCTTCCAATTATTCTCATTACTCATGACTAATCATCCATTCATATTTTCTCGCGAATTCGGACCATGTTGTATCGACCATGGCTATTGGACAAATAGGACTTATTGGGTCATTGCACCACACCACACCAGGCAAGACACCTTGCCTTTACTGTTTAATTTTTGCTCAATATCATGCATGCTTTTTCTTTATGTTGTTCTTTCAAAACTATATAGATGCAAATTATTATACTTTTGCAATTGACTTAGAGTTAAGGGACCACCGTATGTTTAGTACATCTCATATACTGTCACGATGTGCCACGGATTGTGTGTGAGTGATGAGTCGCATAGTTTCGGACTTGCGTGCTGACTGATCATTGGTGCGTACAGGCCGTGCGTTAGGATATAACTGCCAATAGATTTGTGTAGAAGACTTGACAGTTATTAAGGATTAAACAGTGTCGTGGAGTCGACACATGTCTAGTATCATTGGGAGGAGGGGACAGCTACTAGCGTAGGGGCTATATTTATTTTTACACACATTTGGGAGATAGTGTCTCGGATGAGCGCTACGTGTTACCCGCCGATAGTGTCTCGGATGAGCGCTACTTGTTGGCCACTCTTTATTACTTGCTTGCGTGAATCCGTTACAGCCCCTGCGTAGAACGTTGTCCTCAAAATAATATCACATAGGATGGTTAGGAACCTTTACTCATGCATACTTTTCTGTTGAGCTTTATTATTCAGTTTATTGGCATGATATTGTGTGTCTTGTTACGTCCCTCTGAGGACCTGGTTATCTCTCCAGGTGTGTCTTGTGATTTTCTGCAGGTGCTCTAGCTAAGGCCATGTCTTGCGCTCTATTTTCGAGATATTGCTTTTGGATCGCCATCTCCTTCGCGTGACCAAATCATTTCCTTGTATAATTCTTTCTTATTTAAATTAGTTGGTAGTGGATTTGTCTCCGCCCAACGATGTATACATAACAAACTCAAAGTTGCTTTTATAATATTGTTTATCTTTGTGGATGAGATTTAGTGTCTTGGCTTTCTACATTTTATAGCTTATGTATACATACGAGTCGTATATTTATTCGTATGTATACAGCTGGCATGATATATCTAGTCTCAAGTATTTGGACTGAGACGTTACATTTTTTGGTGGCCCATGCAGGTCAAGTTTGCCGTTTCGGTTATATGACTATACCGAGCGGGCCTGCAATATAGGATTAGAATCTAGGAATCTCATCCACACACTTGATCACCTTTCTTGACCTTCTTGATTTCATATTCCGACTCCCGTGGCTCCCCTTGATTTTTGCATCTTGCTTGAACTCTTTCTACCAACACCCTATCATCTCGTGCTTAAACATGGTTAGAAAGATGACTGCACTACTATATACTTAATGGTCAACCCTATGGCGAAGGATTATATTGACAAATAATATCCATTGAGGTTATATTTGAGTATAAAGGCATTTATTTTTCCTAGAGATAAGATCTTAAGGATTAGTTAATATCAAGTTGGGTAGTAGCATATTACGCCTTCAAAGGATAGTTAGAATTTTATTATTACAATGTGGTATACACAAGAGGATAGCTAGATCGAGAAAACAAATTTTGATTTATGACTTTTGAAATGGTGAAATAGTTATAATTTATTAGGGATATGAAATCAATTGAGAAATAACTTAAGTTTTTATATTGTGACGCATGATTTACGGTTAACTTTAAAAGTTTGGATGTAATATTATAAAATTTATCTCAAGATTATTTAAGGAGTTTTAATTATGAGTTTTAGGCAACTAGTAGATGAAAGTTTGATTTGAGAGAGCTTGAGGTTTAAAATTGAGTCGTACGATTTACAAGTTTATTTAATTTTGAGTTGAAGAAATGATGGTAAAATTTTGTTTAAATATTTGGAAGGATATAGAATCAATTGAGGATTCATTTTAAATGTTAAACTCTTGAATGAATTACGGTTGTTAAAACTATTTAAATTTTAAGTTTAAGATTTGGATTAGTGATATATGGGAATGAATTGTGGCTCAATAAAAGTTTATTCAAGATTGGTTAGACAATTTGAGAAATTTTAATTCATGATTTTGTTGCCACTAAATAAAGGAAAGTCTAGTTTATGATACCTTTTGAGGAAAAATAAATGTGTTATGATAAAAGTTACCTTGAGGTGGTGAGAAAATTTAAATTATGGGTATGTTTGGCAGCTTGGAATGATATGATATTAGATTATTTTGAGAACTATATTGCGAAATTTGAGGAACTCAAATTTATAGATTTAAAATATTTTGATAGGAAACCAAGATAGACGCAGTAGACCACATTAATTGTCATATCACTCATGACCATGATAGTCGTATATACTCAAATGCAGTTAGTCATCTACCAACCCATGTGATTATATTTCAATATTGATTTAATCAATCTTTCATCGTGATCTTCTAACCATTGCAATTTCAAAATGATTTGATCGTTCCTAGAGACTATCTTCTCTGGAACTGTGCCCTGAATCTATTTTACCATGATCTGTTAGATTCCTTAATTATCCTTACTACGTGTTATATCTTGATTTTATTTTTGTGTTCGGCAACTAAACACCTTATGAAATTCCCACTTTCTATTTTAAATCCTTTTTGTGCCCTTTACCATGTCTTGGATATTTGGAGCACAACACTAGACTTTTTCTTCCAACAAATTTTATATGTAAGACCTAGACGAGCTCACCTTCATGTAGGTATATCATGTCCCACTAAAATACGTCCCCTTGTACTCTATTTTTATGATGCGACTTTCAGGTCATAAAAACTAAATCATAACCCTACCATGATATCGATATACATTCTCGACCACAGATAGGGACTAAATTCTTTCAAATCGATATGTGATGATACTCTACTTGAATTCCTTTAATACTTAATTTTGTGCCTTACCTTGATTATTTAACTCATTATCCCATCACACTACTAGTTTAACTCTTGTAAGTTGGGTAGAATACCTCACGACCTAACCAACATTTGTGGACCACATTGATAGGTTCACTTGGACCATAAAATTCAGTGGACCCTAACTTATCTAGTCAACCAAGCCGGCTGTATAGTCCCAAACCTTGGGCAAGACTTGATTTTGAAGAACCTAGGACTATTAAATTCTCCTTTATCATGGTTCCTTACTTATACTTTGACTATTTTTAATGCTAACTTAGCATAAATTTTGCAAGCTTATTTTCTTATCAAGCTTGATCATGACGTATCTTATTGGGTCGCTCCCACTAACATACTGTCTAATCAGAACCGGTGCATGATGGCCTGATCAACCATAGTGCACTTGGTTCGCTTTTCATATATCATACTACGTGGATGGAGACATAGTTAAACTTGCCCCTAGAGTCTCCTCCGCGATTACCTTGGCAATTCTCTTGGAATTATACAACCGCCTTTGAATCACATATTGGCATTCGAAAACATCTCCTTTGGAATCTTGTTGGCTTTCGTCTTTTAACTATTCTAGACAAAGCTTGTGATTAATAGATAGAACAAACCATTCTCCTATGACTATGTTATTTGTATACTTGGGGATAGTGAACCACTGACCAACCAATATGACTATCCCGCCTTAAGCTACTTCCATCGTGCTATCATGATTTCTACCTTGACTAGTAACCCTCGTTCAATTCCAAAATCGTGAATTATTTCGTCGTTATCGGAATCACGATTTTTCTAAAGCATATTTGTCGTTTCGTTGCCTCGCCCAATGATTTGTGTTGCCATACCCTTGTACCTTCTCACCCCCTACTTATTCTTAATTTCGAGGACGAAATTCTTTTAAGTTGGGTAGGATATAAAACCCCTAAATTTTTAATATATTTTTTTATCAATTTTGTACTGATTTAAATTTTTGTATTGAACGTCGCATAGTCGTATTGTACGTTGTGCGCAAGCGACGTATTCGTAAATTGATCGTCGAGTGCGAATATATGCAAAACATTTTATTAGAGATTTTATTTATATAGAAGAATTTTTAGTTTTCCAAAACAATATGATAAATATTTTTATAAAAGAGTTATTTTGTTACTTGTTTAAAATAAGTAGAGATTTAAAAAAAATTGTAATGTGTTTCAAATATTTTGCGAAATTTGGAAATTACTAATTACATATTTTGTTAATTATAAAAGCTATTTCATGATTTAATATTTAAGAAATATTTTTGATTTTTAAAATTAATTAAGACTATATTTTAATATTTATGGAAAAGATACTTAAAATTTTGTTTCACTTAATATTTGAATTATTTTGATAACTTAAATTGAAAAAGATTTAATTTGCCTTAAATTAAATGGCTTTTAAATTAAAGATAGGTTTTTGAATTAGATTTTAAATCAATTTAAATTTGTATGGAATCTATCTATTGGGGATTTAAACAATCCCAATCCTTATCCTAATGGGAATTCCCACCTCCTATATATAGGAGAGGTACTCCTCCAAATTTTCCATCCACAATAATATCGTGCATCGTGTCTGTGACCACCACAAATCTTATTCCAGTCTCGTACAGTCATCCACGTCGTGTCCGACACCCCTGGACACGACGACAAAAATCATAAGAAACCCAATCCCCGCCACCATCAAAATCCCTCAGCCCATGTAAGCCCCCTGAATTTCAGGGTTTATTTTTTTATTTTTCTGAATGAATTGTTTTCGATAAATATATTATTATTTAATTGTTTAGATCATTAATGTGCCTTTCCGTAACTTTGACTTCTGGAGCGTCAGGGATGCCAATCTCTGTAAACTCTCTTCATGGGTTTTGAAGTAGGCAAGATTATCTTCCTGTTGATATATCGTGTCCCACTTGAACTCGTTCCCTTGTGCTCTTTTGGTATCGCGCAAGTTCGGGTCAACTTAGACCGATTAATCATTCAATAATTATTTCCACTTTTATTTTTGATCGTCGTTTACACGTTGCCGTGGCTTTTAATTTAGGAGCACCAGACCAGTCGTTTTCTCAGAACCAACTTCTCATAAATGATCTACTCGAGACGCTCTTCACCCATGACCTTCGTGTCCCACTCAGACACTCCATTTTGTGCTCCAATTCCTTCGCACAACTTTCTGGTCAATTTAGGCCGATTTATTTTATACCGTGAAACCTGATTTTATTTCTAATTTAATTTCGGGACCCGACATCGATCCAACCCAGTCGCCCCAAAGTATGGACGTGGCCCACTTGAAGCCTACTATCCACATGAAACTTGTGTCCCATTTATTGGAGTCCCCGTATATTATTTATTTACCCATGATTATAAATCCCTATTTTTAATTTAATTATTGCACCTGGTCCGATTTTGACCCGATCCGGTTCGACCGAACCCGAACCCAAGCTCCACGTTGCCCTTTCATGACTGCCCAAATACCTTACATAATTTTCCTATTTTTTTTTATTTTGAAAATATCTTTCTCTCTCCACTTTACAAATATCTATATATATATATATATATATACATATATATATTATATATATATACAATCTCTCTCTCCTCTTATTCAAACAAACACCACATCACCCCCTCCCCTCTCTCTCATCCAGCACACAACACCCCACCGACCTCTCTCTCTCATTCACATTCAAATATCTCTCACTCTCTTTCTATTATATACACTCACTCATATAATATACTACTCTCTCTCACTCTATTATTAATACACACACACATCTCCACTCTCTCTCCCTCTCACTCGGCCACACTCACCCTCCCCTAGCCGACAGCCACCTACACCATCATCTTCTTTTACTTCTTCTACATCACATCATCACCCTCACCAACATCATTATCAACACTAACACCATCATCAACAGCATCTCCATCACCACCATCACTACTAAACACCACCACCACCTTCACCATCCCCTCCACTCCAACACCACCACCTCACGGCCAACCCCGTCGTGCTCGGCGTCGCCGGCCACCACCACCCTGGCCATGCACCACCACCACAGCCTCCCTCTCCTCCTCCTACTCTCCACCACAACTATATCACCACCACACCATCATCATCAAGCCCATCATCACCACCACAACTATGCGCCACCTCCAGACACACGTCGCCCCAGCCACCGCCGGCCACCGCCGTACGCGTGTGCCGGGCCGGCGATCGACGCAGCAGCCGCGCATGCGCTGCACAGCAGCGGCAGCTGCATGCATGCAGGCGCGCACGTGCGCGCGCGCGGGCCGCCATCGTGCGCCGCAGCACCGCCATACGGCCGCCGTGGCCGTCCCCTTAGGCGCGCGCACCCCCGGCGAACTCCCCCTTGCCGCCTCCGTCGTCTCCGACGCGAGAAATAGGCGATTCGTGCATTTACGTCGAAATCCCGCCGTGACGCACGATTTCAGTTTCAAAATTCGTGTCTCGGGACAGCAAGTTCGTGCGCATTTTTTGGGAGATCAGACCGTTGGATCGGCGAACTCCTTGCTCCATCGCAATCTCGGTATATAGCACTTCACTCCCCTCAATTTTTGTCCGTTAATTATGTCGTTTGATACCTCAAAACTGGCCACCAAGTTGACGTTTTAAATTGAACTGTTTTTGGACAGTTTCGTGGAGCCGACTTCGTCAGCTTGTAACTTCGCCGTTGCAGCTCCGATTGGCGCACTACCAGTTCCTATGCGCAGCTGGTATAAACCCTCTTCCTGCCTCCTTTAGATTTCGTTTCATTTTAAGCACGTTCGGTTGGTCGAATTCGACGCCAAAGTTGGCCGTCCGAATTATTTAATTTGCACTTGTTAAATTCCATTTTTGAACCCGGGACCCCGGATTCAATTTCTGACACCACCAGTAGACTCGTGGCGTTGTTCTGGCATGTTTTCATATAAAGTTTGCTTAATTTGGAGAACGTGGGCCCTGGCACGCATTTCGGTGTAAAACGGGTCCTACTTTTTGAGTCAACGGGTCACTTTGAGATCGGCTCATCGGAATCGAATTCCGGATATACCGTTGAGTTCGTATTGTCATTCTGGCTCATTGACATATAATTTACTGAGTTTTGAAGACATTTACTCCGGCACGCATTTCCGTGCAAATCGGATACCAAGTGTCGCGTCAACGTATCATTTTGAGATCGGCACATCGGAATCCTATTTCGGACATACCGTTGGGTTCGTATCATCATTCTGGATTCGTGGACATATAATTTGCTAGGTTTTGTAGACTTCTATCCTGACATACTTTTTGGTGCAAAGTGTGTCCAACGGCGGACATCATTTTGACCCAAAATTATCGTTTTGCCCCTGTGTCCAAATTGGACTTATGGGTAGGCTATCCTAGCTGATTTGACCGTTCTTGACACGTTGGTGATATTTATTTTATCATCCGACAACATCTGTAGATTTTGATTATGTATTATCCTTAATTTATAATTAGTTATTTTTCCATAAATTGTTACTTTCTGGTTTTGAATTTTTATATATATTTTAATTGCTGTAAAAATCTGGGAAAAAATGTATTTAAATACTATGTTAATTTATCTAATTTATTATAATTTTTCCAGTATTTAATGAGTACTTTTGGTATTTTATAAAAATGGGAAAATAGAACTCATTTTCAGGATACATGTGTTTGTTGATTTTTAATAAATATTTATGAAGGTTTATAAATTCCAGAAAAATTAGTATAAAATTCTATAATTAACAATGATCATTTTGGTACTTTATTTTATATTTATTTGAGCTTTTTGTCTATCTCAAAAATTATTGGAACTCAGTGTGCAGTTTGATTTATTTATAGAGTAATTACGACTTACAAGTTTTGAGTTGTTTTGAGTTATTATAGTATTGGACCTCACCCTACACTAGTATAAAGACTCTAGGAAATTAGTTTGGATATAGTGGCTCTCTACATTGGACTTTTATGCTAGGTCCCCACTTGGCTAGTATCCAGTCAGGAGTCGTGTCACACCACTAGTGTAATATTGAACATAGCTTAGAACTGAGTTTGTATATCATTATTGACAGGACACCGGACATCTATATCTTTGTACTAGTATTCTTGTTTTGCTCGAGGCAAGTACATCTACACACTCATTTACTGTCTTTTAATGCTAGAACATGTATTAACCCTGTTAAAATACTGCTTTCTGAATAACTGCAAGTTAAATCTTCACATGTTACATTAAATTGGTCCCCACCATGCTTAGGACAGTTATCATATCTTCACATGTTCGTTACTGGTTCTCAGTACATGTTTTACTATGCTTTATACTACTCGGAGTATTCACATGTTTCATACTGTTTCCAGTACCGGCTATGCTTATATTACTCCCAGTGTCTCTCACATGTTTTTACTGTTCTCGTATCTCTGATCACATGATAGAATATGGGTTATGGGGAAACTAATAGCAGTATACGTGATCATGACCCCCCTACAGTAGCGAGCGAGGTCGCATTTTATATGCATACCTTGCCGCAGGCCATTACCCCGCATATCTGTACGGATGTACACCTATGCTTGTTAACTTGTACGTATGTATATTTCATTATGTGCCCCAGCACATTGTACATCTATTGACCGATCACGTACCTGCTACAGTTTTAAACATTACATATACATCTGTCTCTATGACATATATATCCTTGCCATGATAGATTATGAGATTTACCATGATTCCAGATATGCCATGTTCCCTGTGTTACCATAATACTGTGATCCTAGTTGTACCATGAGACCATGTTTCTAGTATTTCCTGTTTTATAGACTTATCACACCATGTTTCTTGTTGTACATCTCTTTCATTATATGTTCAGTACTTTAGTTGTAGAGGTTGTACTTGCTCCCGTCCTGACAGGATAACGTTGTAGGTTCACTTTTCGAGAAGGAAATGCTATGTGTTACATGTTATGGCACTAATTTTGAGGACCTGGCCTTAGCTCCAGAAGAGGCCCCAGCGGGGAACCTTGCTTAGTTATTTTCATGTGTTTTGAGACTTAGATTTTGGTCTGTACTTATATTTGGATACTGGACTTTGTCTCCAGTTAGATACTTTGGATATGTATTATTAAGTCTGTACTTGTTTACCTTCGCTTATAGATGCTGTGTTGTGATGAACTTTAAATATGATATTAGAACTGTTAGCAGCTTAGACCCTTTATTGTCTATTCTTAGAACAGCTTACTACGCTTTAATCAAGCGTAGGCTGGACATGGCTCGGCCCGGCCCAACAATTTGGATAACGGGTCGTGACAGCCCACCACCATCCCGGCCAACTCCGGCCAAATCCCTAACAACAACTGCAACAACCACCTCGTCACCACCACATACACCAGCAGCCCCCACACCACCTTGCTCGGCCTTCACCAACAGTCTCCACCGCCGCGCAAACACCCGACCTCGTCCACGGCAATCACCAGAACACCATCACCGGATCCACCACAACCACCATCAACCCCCAAATTTCTATCAAACTACCACAAGCAAAGAAAAAAAAGGGGGGATAGCCTCTTACCTAATCCCCGCTGCTGTCGCCGTCCCGACCAACTCCTCCGAGCCCTCCTGCGGTCGACGGCCCCAAGTTCGCCTCCGTCCGCCGTCGACGTCATCCCCGGCACCGGATCTGGAAGCACAGCGGACATGTGCCACCGCGTCGAGCTTCTCGCCGCCGCGGTCTCGACCACTGCCACCGCGTCGAGCTTCTCGCCGACGTGGTCTCGACCACCGCCGGAGATGCCACTCCGCGCCAGGCGCCCGGCTACGCCACCTCCAGCCTTCCCGTGGACCGCGCACCGCCCCAGATCGCATCTCCTCCGCGTGACTCGACAGCTCCGACCGTCCGGCGCTCAACCGCTCCGACCGCCCGCGCTGGAGTCCCCGGTAATCCCTCTTCCCACTCAGCTCTTCTCCTCTCCCAATCTCTCTCTCTCTCACTGAGTATAAATTTGGAAACATAATAAGTGTTATCTATTGTTTTAATACCTTAATTAATTTGTTATTATATATTATTATTAATATTATCTATGATAGAGAAGGGTTGTGTTCATATCTAGGGATTTATGATATTAATATGTATTATTATTATTATTATTATTATTATTATTATCATGGTGACATTATTATTATTTGTTATTCTTATTATTCTTATTATTATTTATGATTATTAGTATTATTATCATTTATTTAAATGGTGTCATTCTTTTAATTAATCATATATTAGTTTGTTGTTTGTTAAATATTATTATTTACATTATTATTACTATTATTTTCTAGCAAAATTTTCAGTAGTTTTTGAAACACTAAAATATTCTTTTCGATTATAGGCACATATATTTGACTAGTTATATTTTGGGTCTAAATGATTTAGAAATATATTTTTTTAATATTTATCTAAAACGGATAGTGTAAATTTTTGAAATATAGCTTCCACTTTAATCATATATTTTACAACTTAGAGTATTTGACTAATAAGATATAATTTTCAAAATTATTATTTTCAAGTATTTTCGTAAATAAATTTTTAAAGTAATGTAAATATTTTCTACGAAATTGTATATTTATCTACTCCACAAATTCTTCCAATTATTCTCATTACTCATGACTAATCATCCATTCATATTTTCTCGCGAATTCGGACCATGTTGCATCGACCATGGCTATTGGACAAACAGGACTTATTGGGTCATTGTACCACACCAGGCGTAACACCAGGCAAGACACCTTGCCTTTACTGTTTAATTTCTTGCTCAATATCATGCATGCTTTTTCTTTATGTTGTTCTTTCAAAACTATATATAGATGCAAATTATTATACTTTATGCAATTGACTTAGAGTTAAGGGACCACCGTATGTTTAGTGCATCTCATATACTGTCACGATGTGCCACGGATTGTGTGTGAGTGATGAGTCGCATATAGTTTCGGACTTGCGTGCTGACTGATCATTGGTGTGTATAGGCCGTGTGTTAGGATATAACTGCCAATAGATTTGTGTAGAAGACTTGACAGTTATTAAGGATTAAACAGTATCGTGGAGTCGACACATGTCTAGTATCATTGGAGGGAGGGGACAGCTACTAGCGTAGGGGCTACATTTATTTTTACACATATTTGGGAGATAGTGTCTCGGATGAGCGCTACGTGTTACCCGGCCGATAGTGTCTCGGATGAGCGCTACTTGTTGGCCACTCTTTATTACTTGCTTGCGTGAATCCGTTACAGCCCCTGCGTAGAACGTTGTCCTCAAAATGCATATCACATAGGATGGTTAGGAACCTTTACTCATGCATACTTTTCTGTTAAGCTTTATTATTCAGTTTATTGGCATGATATTGTGTGTCTTGTTACGTCCCTCTGAGGACCTGGTTATCTCTCCAGGTGTGTCTTGTGATTTTCTGCAGGTGCTCTAGCTAAGGCCATGTCTTGCGCTCTATTCTTCGAGATATTGCTTTTGGATCGCCATCTCCTTCGCGTCACCAAATCATTTTCTTGTATAATTCTTTCTTATTTAAATTAGTTGGTAGTGGATTTGTCTTCGCCCAATGATTGTATACATGACAAACTCAAAGTTGCTTTTATAATATTATTTATCTTTATGGATGAGATTTAGAGTCTTGGCTTTCTACATTTTACAGCTTATGTATACATACGAGTCGTATATTTATTCGTATGTATACAGCTGCATGATACGTATCCAGTCTCAAGTATTTGGGACTGGGGCGTTACAGCTCCGCCTTGACCTGCTGGCAAACTAGGCATCTCGAAATGAAACGTGAGACATCCCTCTTCATCCCGTGCCACCAAAGATGTTCCCGCAAGTCACGGTACATCTTGTTAGCACCAGGGTGAATAGAATATCTCGATCGGTGCGCCTCCTACAAAACTGCCTCTATCAGCTCTTCCTTCGGTACGCACAATCGGCTGCCATGCCTCAAGGATCCATCCTCTGCTATAGTGAAGTCATCCAGCAATCTAGCTAAAGCCTGGGCTCTAATTCTGCGAAGGCTCTCATCTGTAGACTGTGCCTCCTTGATATCTACTCCATCAAACCTGACTGAATGTCAAGCGCCATCATCTGTATCACTGATCCTGGCCGAACTATCTCGATACTGAGCTTCTCCAGATCTTCCCGCAAATACCGATCTATCATCAGATACCATGCCATCGGATGCCTGCTCAGCGCATCCGCCACCACATTTGCCTTTCCGGGGTGATACTGTAAATCGATGTCGAAGTCCTTCATCAACTCCAACCATCGTCTTTGCCTCATATTCAGCTCTTTCTGCGTGAACACATACTTCAAGCTCTTGTGGTCAGTAAAGATTTCCACACGCTCTTCGTATAAGTAATGTTTCCATAACTTGAGTGCAAAGATCACCGCAGCTAACTCTAGGTCATGGGTAAGATAGTTCCGCTCATGAGTCTGCAATTGCCTAGATACATAAGCAATCACTTTCCCATGCTACTGTACGACACATCCTAGCCCTTTTCCCGAAGCATCCTTGTATATGGTGAAAACTCCAGATCCTGAAGGTAATGTCAGAACTGGAGCGGTCGTCAGCCTCCTCTTCAGCTCCTCGAACGCTGCCTGGCAGTCCTCTGACCAAATGTACTCTGCGTCCTTCCACGTCAGCTTCGTCATGGGTTCAGCTATCCTAGCAAAGTCCTGGACGAACTTCCTATAATAGCCGGCTAAACCCAGAAAGCTCCTGATCTCTGAAACTGACGTCGGAGACTTCCATGTCTCAACTGCAGCAATCTTCCTGGGATCCACCGAGATTCCCTCTCCAGTAACTACATGGCCGAGAAACTCCACTCGGTCTAAAAAGAACTCGTACTTCGACAATTTGGCATACAATCTCTCCTGCCTCAGAATCCCTAAAATTGTCCGCAAGTGCTCTGCATGCTCCTCCGGCGTCTTCGAGTATATCAGGATGTCGTCGATGAATACTACGACGAACTTGTCCAGATACTGGTGAAACGTCTTATTCATCAAATTCATAAAGACAGCTGGCGCATTTGTGAGACCAAATGGCATCACCAAAAACTCGTACTGCCCGTACTTCGTGTTGAACGTCGTCTTCTGGATGTCTGCTGCCCTGACCTTCACCTGGTGGTACCCGGATCTCAAGTCTATCCTGGAAAACACTTTCGCCCCACTCAACTGGTCGAACAAATTATCTATCCTGGGCAGAGGATATTTGTTCTTAATGGTGATGGTATTCAAGGCCCGGTAGTCAATACACAACCGAACTGTACCATCCTTCTTAGGCACAAAGAGCACTGGCGCTCTCCATGGAGAAGCACTAGATCGAATAAAACCCTTTTTCAACAGGTCATCACTCTGCTCTTTCATCTCTACGGCCTCCTTGGGGTTCACTCTATAGCAAGCCCGGGATACTGGTGTTGAACCCGGTACTAAATGTATAGTGAACTCCACATCTCTGTCAGACAGAAGTCCTGGAAGATCCTCTGGGAATACATTCATAAACTCCCTAATGATAGGGTGTGGCGGTGTTATCTCCCCAACCGTCGCACAACAGTTCGACTCTAGGCTGATCTCCGGCCCTGTCCTCCTGACACTGAATGGTGTTGTTCCTGGGGGACTGAACAGAATACTACCCTCATGACAGTCTATAGCTGCATGGGCATAGCTAAGCCAGTCCATCTCCAATATGATATCATAATCGGGGAGTGGCATCACAAAGAAACGTCCCCTGAACTCTCTCCCGGCTATAGTAATAGAGCATCTATAGATAGCTCTAATGGGCACTGGTCCTCCTTCCGTTATTACTCTACTCATCTCCTCGGTAGGTGTAGCTACTAGATGGTGTTTATGCATAAACTCTAATGACAGGAAGCTATGAGATGTACCAGAATCAAACAAGCATAGAGCTAGAAAAGTATACAAATAAACATGACCTGTGATGACGTCAGCCAAATAATCTGGCTCCGAAACCTGCTCCGGCTCCGGCTCAAGAGCTAGACTATAAGTCTTCCCCTGGGGTCCCTTCTGCTGCTGCAGATGTTGCCCAAACCTCTGCTACTGAGTCGGGAGTGGTCCTCTAGGTCCCTTGGCTACTGGGCAGTCCCGAATATGATGGGTGGCAGACCCACAAACTAAGCACTGCTTCAACCTCTTTCTGCAAATGGAGTAATCATGTCCTGGTCTTCCACAGAAAGAACACATAGCTCCTTTCTGCTGCTGTCGGGGTCCCGGGGCTCTAACTGGCGGGGTCGGATGATGTGGTGTAGGGGGACAGTAAGTCTGCTGGTGCGGCGTCGGTGCTCTCTGCTGGAAAGCCTGACGCTTGGACGGTCCTTCGAGGTGTACCGAAGCTGGCCTCTTGTAAGACTGAAGACGCTCCTCTATGCCCCGGGCCAACTCTAGGCTCTGGTAGTAGTCAGTCGTACCGTTCGCCACTATAAGAATGCCAATGTCTGGAACTAGACCATGGCAAAACCTACGTGTCATCTCCTCAGGGTCTGCAACTAGACTAGGAGCGAAACGGCTCAGGCGACTAAACTCTGCCGCATACTCGTCGACAGAACGGTTCCCCTGCTGGATGTTCTGGAATCGTAGCCCCATGGCTACCCTAGCGGTGGTCGAGAAGAATTTCTTCTTGAACTGGGTCTTGAACTGATCCCAAGTGGCCTTCCCTCTCGCGAATAGCGGCTCATTCTGGAACCAGACTCCTGCCAAGTCTATCAGCAGAAATCCCGCTGTTTTGACCTGGAGGTCATTCGGCAACCTAGCTCCAAGGAGCTTCCTCTTTATTGAGTCTAGCCAGTCATCTGCTACAACTATGCCCTCAGTCCCTAAGAACTTCTTGGGGTTCAAACCCATGAAGTCCTTGATTGTCCCCGCTCTCTGCCGTGGCTCTACAGGTGGTGGAACCATGGTACGTTCCTCAGAACGCTACATGCTCTGGCGGAGTAGGGTGGTCTGCTCCTGATGGGTCGTTAGGAACCCCTGGATCAGAGTGAGCAGTTGGTTCCCGTCGAGTGTGACGGAAGCCTGGGTAGGTATAGTGATAGGTGGTGGTGGGAGTATCGAGTCCTGCTAGGACTGTGATGTGGAAGGTGGTGGAGGCATCTGGGTTTGTAGATCTGTGGAGTGGAGGAATATGGTAGGTGAAGGTGGAGGTATATCGGTCAACTGGTCAGCTGACTGGATAGGGAGTGTGCCATTCTCAGGTGTGACATACTGGGATGAACGAGTAAGCACCATCTAAAAATAAAAAGGACTTATAAGGACTCTTCAAAGTAAACAATCATAGACAAGAAAATCTAATTATAATAGCAAGCATGTGACGTATTTCCTATGTTGCAATCCTAGTATTCCTCTAGGTGTTCTAAGCGTCATTCCTAGTGTTGTCTAATTACCTTAAGTTCCTAATTGCAGGTAAGCTTGGTACAATGACGTGTCACGCCCCAGAACCAGAATACTGGAGAGCGGGGGCGTACATAGCCAGCTACGTATATTGAAATGGAATCCACCTCGCTATACGGTCACGGCTGTCTAGATATGAGGGTTTACTACAAGCCAACGGTCTCTTAAGGTCAAGCCTATTGTCTCAATCTCAAGCAAGTATTATAGTTAAAAGATGTAAGACCACCAAATATACAATAAAAGACGTCCCAAATATTACATATTCAGTTGATCATGAAGCTAGTCATACAAAATACGAGGACTAGCAAGAGTTTAGTCATACATGATCAACCCTAGGATTTGTTAATTATGTTTACAGCCCGTAGGCAAACAGTAATTAAATATGCATCGAGCTAACAGGTGCTCGTCGGCTAAACGCCTCAAAAGAATAATTTTATAATAAAGTGAGTGAAACAAAATAGAAAACCCACTCGTAGCCCGGGTTCCTTCTAGTCGCCACCATTGGGCTGGAAGTTCGGTAGATCCTCGGGTGCTGCTCCGAAATCTGGCCACACAAAACCAGCTGGGTCAAACCCCAGAAAGAGCAAGTGCCACAAAGGAGGCCACGAAATAAGGACAAAAGCCAGCATAACAGAACATAAGAAATAGGAGAAAAGTACAAGTAATAAAGAGTATAACAGGATAATAAATGACTAAGGATGTGGAACCATTCCCGGAGCCAGGTTATAACCCGTAAACCAAATAAGGACCGGGGTTGTAACCCTTCGCCTGAATAGCACTATGTCTCTACCCATTTATTGTTAAGGACAAGTAAAACAATCATGTACAGGAGTACCAGGTACAGGGACTGGACGAGACTTAGACCAGGCTGGACACCATCCACTCGCAAGTGGCCAAACAAATACTACGGCTTACTACTTAACTAACTAGGGTTATCACAAGCCTAATTACTAACAAGATGCAAATGAGAAATTCCCAGTCCCAAGCCCTGCAGACTATCTAGTTATCCTTCCGCGGGTTGAGAGTATGGTTGGGTACATCGCCCAGGAGACGATATACCCTTAGGTGACTTAGAGGGTGCAACACATGACAGTGTGTTGGAAATGTGCCCTACTCGTCGGCAGGCTACAAGTCCGTTTAAAAGCACCCAGATAACGAGATCGCCTATGACTGGAAATTCTCCATGAACTATAGTTTGATCAAGTTATTAGTCTAATTCATATTCAGTGTGAATCCCTGACCGTGGTACCCAGGGAGTCACGTCCTAGACATGATGCAAGACAAGACAAGTAGATTTGCACAAGGCAACAAGAAGGAACACCCACGGTGTCAGGACAAATCTAGTACGACCAGTTATCAAGTCAAGTCAAGAGTGCACCGCGGCGGCCACTATCAAGATATCAAGTTATAGGGAATTAATTACAGGTTGCAGGTTATAAGTTAAAAGCCACAAGTTACAAAGTACCACATCGAATTACTGCCAAGATCAGAGAATGCTAGTCATAAATTAAAAGCACAGAAAATCGTGTCAAGACGTGTCGGGTCAAGTCAAGTCGTGCTGTGGGAATCAAGATCTCATAAAGCAAAATCAGCAAGAGAAAAACCGAGGACCAAGGGGAACACCAAGGGTCAGGAGGGGAAGCCATGGCACAGGGTGTGCCAGACAAGGGGCTCGGGCAAGCGGCGCCAAGAGACGCGCTCGGGAACGGTCGCAGCGCCAAGGGGCGCGAACGGGGTCAACAGGGTCAACTGCGCACGGGGCATGCGGGGGGGATCCGTAGTGCGCGCTGGGGCGCGGGGCGCAAGGCAGCCAGGTGCATAGGACAGCACGGTCGGCAAGGCGCGCTGGGGCGCGGTCTAGCCAAGCGCGCAGGGGCACGGTCGGCAAGGCGCGCAGGGGCGCGGCCATCCAAGCGCGCAGGGGCGCGGTCGGCAAGGCGTGCAGGGCCGCGCAAGGCAACGAGCGGGCTGGGCAGCACAAGACAGCGAGCACGTTGGGTAGCGCAAGACGGCCAGGCGCGCGGGCGGGGGCAGCAGCGTGCTAAGGAGCGCGCGTGCCAGCAGGTCAGCGGCCAGCACTAAAGAGCGCGGTACGGTGGGAGCAGCCCGGCGCTAAACAGCGCGGCTGGAAGGGGGTCTTCTTCTTCCTCATGCGGAGATGAAGAACACCAATGGCCTCAAAACTTTGGAACTTCACAACTTGGTCCATAAAACGCGAAATCCGGAATTTCAAGAGTCTAATTTGTGTAAAATTCGATTCTCTACAACATAGAAGCATGAAAATAAGCAAAAATCCAAGTTTGGTAGATCAAACCCAAAAAATTCTGAAAATGTTAAAACTTAGATCTAGGAGAATCCAAGTTCCAAATCCAAAAATGTCAAGTTCTAATGTTGTTCCAAATCATCTAATTAAGCTAATAGGCAAATAAAATTTGGTCTTCATGTGGTGGCAAGATGCACTTGCCTATGGGTGGGGTGTTGTGTGGAAGAAGGAAGAAGAAAAAGGAGTTAGAAATTTAATGAAGGAAGTAATGAGGAGAGAGAATGGTTGGTGGAGATTTTAATGAGGGTGGGTTGTGGTGGAATGAGGGTAGAGTATAGGTTAAGGTGTTCAAAATCAAACCAAACCAACCCAAACCAACTAAAACCGAGCCGAGCCAAAACCTAAAATACGAAAAAACCTAAAATTCCGCAAGTCGAGCCAGAACACAATTACAGGCCAGAATCTGAGAAAATAAAATACAGGTTCGAAATACATATACGCCTAATCAAAATACACATCTGAAATACGGACGTTACAACTCTACCCACCTTAAAAGAATTCCGTCCTCGGAATTTAAATCAAGATGCTTAGAGATGTAAGAGCCCGCTATACTATCCACAATAAGCTACACTAAGCAAACAATCAAACAATCATACATGCAAGCAAGGGATGGAGGGTATAAGGCATAAGGAAGACATTATACCTTACGAGTCAAACAAGTCGGGATATCGCGATCGGATGTCGTCCTTACGCTCCCACGTTGACTCACCTAGAGAGTGAAGACCCCAAGCAACACGGACTAAACTAATAGTCTTGTTCTTGAGTATCTTTTCTCTCCGGTCCAATATAGACACGGGCCTCTCCTCATACGAAAGGTTGTTTCCAACAACCAATTCCGAATGATCCAGGATATGGCTCGGGTCCGGGATGTACCGTCGTAATTGGGACACATGGAATACATCATGCACCTCACTTAGCGACGACGGAAGAGCGAGACGATAGGATACATCTCCTACTCGCTCCAGGATATCGAACGGCCCTATATACCTAGGACTAAGCTTTCCCCGTACGCCAAAGCGAATGACGCCGTGGTTAGGCGAGATCCTAAAGAATACATGGTCGCCGATGGCAAACTCTAAGGGACGTCGATGGGCATCGGTCCAATGGCGCTGGCGATCTTGGGCCACTCGAAGGCGATCTCTGATCCTTCTGACCACTTCAACTGTCTGGGCAATCATTTCTGGACCGAGCATCTGCCTCTCTCCGATGTCGTCCCATGCTAGCGGGGATCTGTACTTCCTGCCATATAGTGCCTCGAACGGGGCCATCTGAATACTGGCCTGGAAACTATTATTGTACGAGAATTCCACCAGGTGCAGGTGATCCTCCCATGAACCACCAAAGTCAAGGGTACAAGATCTCAACATATCTTCAAGAGTCTGGATCGTGCGCTCTGGCTGACCATCTGTCTGCGGGTGATAAGCTGAGCTAAACTGAAGGAGAGTCCCCAAACTCTCTTGCAGGCTATGCCAAAAGTATGATGTGAATCTTGAATCTCTGTCCGAGGTGATACTGACCGGTACCCCATGAAGCCTGATAATCTGCCTGAGATACATCTCTGCTAGCTGAGCTGTCGACTGACCAACTCTGAATGGGAGAAAATGAGCCACCTTCGTGAGCCTATCAACTATAACCCAAATAGCATCTCGTCCAGCTGGGGATCTAGGCATTCCAGTCACAAAATCCATGGTCACATGCTCCCACTTCCATTCTAGAATTGGCAAGGGCTGAAGAAGTCCAGCGGGCCTCTGATGTTCAGCTTTAACCTGCTGGCAAACCAAACACCGAGAGACAAACTGGGCTATCTCCCTCTTCATGCCATTCCACCAAAAATACTGACGAATATCTCTATACATCTTCGTGCCACCGGGATGAATAGAATACTGTAAACTGTGAGCTTCTGCCATGACCTCCTGTCTGATATCTCTACTGGGTACACAAAGACGAGTGCCGTGTCGAAGTATACCATCTTCATGAATGCACAACTTTGGCCTTCTTTCTGCCTCACACTCTGCTCTGAGTTGCTGATTCTTGGAATCTGTAGACTGCGCCATCCGAATCCTTTCAACTATGCTGGACTGAACCTGTAGACTGGCCATCAATGCCACGTTGGTAGGAAGAACCACTTCAATTCCTATATTCTGAAGATCTGCCAATAATTCTGGTTGCGCTGTCAGGAAATAAACTCCGGCTCTCCGGCTCAACGCATCGGCTACAACGTTGGCCTTTCCTGGGTAGTACTGTAAATCCACATCGGGGTGAAAACATACTTCAGGCTCTTGTGATCAGTAAATATCTCCACTCTGTCTCCATACAAGTAGTGCCTCCATAACTTAAGTGCAAACACTACTGCTGCCAGTTCCAAGTCGTGGGTCGGATAATTCTTCTCATGATCACGAAGTTGACATGATGCATAAGATATTACCTTCCCATGCTGCATCAAGACACACCCCAATCCTCTGCCTGAAGCGTCGCAATAAACTGTGAATCCTCCGGTCCCATCTGGAAGGGTAAGAATCGGAGCCGTTATCAAACCTTGCTTCAACTTCTCAAATGATTCCTGACACTCTGCTATCCAAGCAAACTGCACATCCTTACGGGTCAACTGGGTCATCGGCATCGAAATCCTTGCAAAATCTGAAACGAATCGCCGGTAGTAGCCGGCTAATCCAAGGAAGCTGCAAACCTCTACTACTGAGCTAGGTACTGGCCACGTCTCGATAGCCACAATCTTCTGGAGATCCACTTCTACTCCTCCTCGAGTAATGATGTGACCCAAGTACGAAATGCGATCGATACAGAACTCGCATTTACTAAACTTGGCGTACAACTGATGCTCTCTAAGCGTCTGAAGGACGATTCTGAGATGCTGCTCATGCTCTGCTTCGCTCTTGCTGTAGACCAGGATATCATCTAGGAACACGATCACGAACTGATCCAAGTAAGGCATGAAAATACGATTCATGAGGTCCATGAATACGGCTGGTGCATTGGTCGCTCCGAATGGCATAACAAAAAACTCCCAATGCCCATACCTGGATCGAAAAGCTGTCTTCGGGATGTCCTGCTCTCTGACTCTGATCTGGTGGTATCCTGACCTCAAGTCTATCTTCGAAAACACTGAAGCCCCCTTGAGTTGATCAAACAAGTCATCTATCCTCGGGAGAGGGTATCTGGTCTTAATTGTCACTGAGTTCAAGGTACGATAATCTACACATAACCTGGACGTACCATCCTTCTTCTTCACAAGAAGCATCGGGGCTTCCCAAGGCGATCCACTTGCACGGATGAATCCCTTGGTCCTGAGTTCTTCAATCATCTTGTACAAAATCTCCAACTCTGAAGACGCCATCCTGTAGACTTGCTCTGATACTGGTACCGTCCCGGGGATCAAGTCTATAGTGAACTCAATCTCCCGCTTTGGCGACATCCCTGGAAGTTCTTCTGGGAAGACATCTTGAAACTCTTCGACTATCCTGGGTAACTGTACTGCTACTGCCATCCGTAATACTGGGAGAGATGGCTCCACTGCGGCTCTGGAAAATGAAAACTCTGGCTCGCCTGGAATAGTAAAGACAAACCTGCCAACAAGGCAGTCTATCCTAGCATACTGGTTCCTCAAACAATCCATGCCTAAGACTACATCATAGTCTGCCATAGGAAACTCTATGAATCTAGCGGGAAACTCTCTACCGCTAACTACGATCCGACACGAGAAAAACACCCAATCTACTCCCACAAGACTATTACCAGTAAGTATATTGAGCCTTACTGATAATGACTCTGGCTTCAATCCTATCCGTGTCGCGAATCGTGCAGACATGAATGAATGCGATGCACCAGAATCAAATAATACCAATGCTGGAGAGGAGTTGACGAGAATAGTACCTGCCACTACCTCACCTGGTGCAACTTCTTCTTCCATAATCATTATCATTGCCTGACCTTGTCCTCTGGCTGCGAGTCCTCCCTGCTGGAAACTTTTCTGCCTATTCTGCACTTGAGCCTGGGTATACTGCTGTTGGTTCTGCTGATGAAACGCCTGGGCTTGAGACAACAATGGCCTCGGGTACTGCTGCTGCTGCATAGGTGCTGGTCCCCTAACCGATGGACTAGTTAGGTTAGAAGAGGACGAACTACCCCTATTCGGGCAGGCTCCTATCTTGTGATCTGCCGCTCCACAAGCAAGGCACAATCCTTGTGCCCTACGACAATCTGCCACCACGTGCCCTGGACTCCAGGATGTATATATATATATATATATATATATATATATATATATATATATATATATATATATATATATATATATATATATATATTTTATATATATATATTTTTTTTATTTTTTTTTATATATATATTTTATATATATATATATATATATATATATATATATATATATATATATATATATATATATATATATATATATATATATATATATATATATATATATATATTTTATATATATATATATATATATATATATATATATATATATATTATATATATATATAAAATAAAAAAATTATATATATATGTATATATACATATATAAAAATAAAATATATATATATTTTATATATATATATATATATATATATATATATATATATATATATATATATATATATATATATATATATATATATATACATATATATATATACTATACATATATATAATAAAACACTAATTATAATATATATATATATATATATATATATATATATATATATATATTTTATATATATATATATATATATATATATATATATATATATATATATATATATATATATATATATATATACAAATACTGTATATTTTTTTTATATATACAAATACTGTATATATACATATATAACAGTGTATATATAAAAAAAATACATATATAACAGTGTATATATATATAATAATATATATACATAAATACATATATATATAATATATATATATATATATATATATATATATATATATATATATATACAAAAAATATATATATATATATATATATATATATATATATATATATATATATATATATATATATATATATATATATATATAAATACATATATACATATATATAATAAAATAAACAAAAAGGAAATAAAACAAAACAGTGGGAAAGGGGGGTTCGAACTCGGCCCAGGGGGGTCGGGTTCTCGGGCTCAGTCGGGCTGGCCAGGGGGTCAGCCCGCGCTGTGTGTTAGGGGTAGGGTTTGGTTTAGTGTTATTTAGGTTTAAGTTAACGGATTTTAAACCCGATAAAATAAATCCAAACCCGTTATTTAATTTGAATTTGATTCTCGTATCCTCGTGTCTTGACAGTTAGGGACACGAGTCTTGTATCAGCGCCATGCACGACACGCACGAGTCCTAATACGCGTGTCCGAGCACAGGATTGGGGTCGTCGTGTCCGGGCGAACCACGTGTGTGAGTTCGAGACACGTACGACACAGTTTCTTGGGGGTTACTTACGTGTCCGGCGAAGTAGGGGGGTTGTCGAGTGCTGACGGCGGCTAGGGGCGTCGGGGCGGTGGCGCTTAGGTGGCGCTGGGTCCGTCTCGACGTGGCGCGTCGAGTGGTGGTGATTGGGGGCGGTGTAGACGGCTGTGGAGGCTGAACGGGGGATGGTCGGAGCTAGGGTTCAGGCGACGGAGAAATGGGAAAGAAGGGGACGGAGCTTGGCCGAGATGGGTCGTGGTGGTGGTGGTCGGTCGATGGAAGTGAGGGGGTCAATTTATAGGGGAGCTAAGGCGGTGGGGACGTCGGATTAGGGTAAGGGTTTCGATTAGGGTCGCCGAAAAATTAGGGGAAGGCGGTGATCGGGTTGGGGAGAGAGGGAATTTTGCACTTAGGTCCCTAGGAGTTTAGGAAATTAGGGTTAGGTCCCTCCCCAGGTTAAGTTTGCAAATAATATTTGCAAACCGATATTAAAAAAATACAAGGATTTGCAAAAGCTAATTAAAACATTTGAATTAATTACAAATCTATATTAAAACATTTAAATAATTACAAACTCCTATTTTAAGTAATTAAAACCTATTTAAAAATTATTTAAAAATTTTAGAAAAATTCCTAAAAATCATAATAAATTATTTTAAAGCTAATCATGTCATTAGCAACTAATTAACACTAATTAAATTAATTTTGAAAAACAGGGGCTGACATAAAGGCCTACGGTGCAGTAATCATATAAAATAAAACTTTGCTCGGTAAATTCATACGGAGAAGGGGGCATGATCACGTACTCTACTAGCAGTTTCCCCATAACCCAGATTCTAATCATGTGAGAGATATATAAAGACTGTCCTAAGCATGGTAGGGACTGAAAATAAATTTAGCATGTGAAGATTTAACTTGCTATCAGGGCCGGCCCTGGCCCAGGGCGGCCAGGGCGACCGCACAAGGCCCGATGGAATTTGAGGGCCCAAAAAATTAATTTAAATATATATATTAGTAATCTTCTATCCAAAATAGAAATAATATGTAACAGGTCCCTCTTATCACCACAAAATAATTGTGGTGTAGTGGTTAGTATGTTAAACTTACACACTAAAGGTCCTAGGTTCAATTCTTGATTGTAGCATTTTTTAAAACTTACTTTTATTTTTTTTAAAAATTATGTTATATAGGGGCCTCATTTTGAAAGTTTGCCAAGGGCCCCATGAACTCAGGGCCGGCCCTGCTTGCTATCCCAAGGATCAGCATTTAACATGGTTGGAATCGCAGTTCATTGTTGTAACAGTATGTAAAGTTTATAGAAGTACTTGCCTTTAGAAAAATAAAGCAGTGATAGAAATGCTATAGATGTCTGGTATCCAGGCACTGTCATAAACATAAATAGTCTCAGCTGTCTAAGTTATAAATATAAATTCTAACACTACGGGTGTGACACAACGTAACTGGATGCTTAGCTAAGTAAAATTACATAGCAATCCAGTGTGAGGTGATATGGTGTTTAAAACAACCTCTAGGCCTTCTATACTAAGGTAGGACGACGCTCCAAATACTAGAAATACCCAAAATCACAAGTCATAATTTAACTATAATTATTTATTAAATAATCAATCTGTGCACTTTACTCTAGCAATTATTAAAATAGTTACGTAACTCTAATAACTACAAAACAAAGCTCCAAACTCAACCTTGTTAATTATAGAAATTTATTATAATTTTTTTGGAATATATAATCCAGTATTTATATATATCAAAAATCAGTTTACAAAAGTACACAGAAAATGAGTTCTGGTTTCATATGCCTAAACAGTGGCAAAAGTGTGAAATAAATATTGTAAAATATATATTAAATTAGCTAAATTAACATAGTATTTGAATACTATTTTTCCAGAATTTTTATAGCAAAAAAAGTATTTTTAGAAATTAAAAATAGCAAAGTACAGATTCTGAAATTATAATTAATTATTTATTTACTATTTTGTCCATGTATTCGAAATTGAACCGAAGTCCAGATACAGGAGCCAGAGCCATGAATCAAGTCCAATATGACTTGTATAGACTCTGAATGTATTAGACACAATTGGGCCCAAAAAAACTATGCTAGATTTGGACATCAATTGGCCATGATTAATAAAATACAGGAATTTAAATATAAATAATATATTTTGAAGTGGTAAAATATACAAGTCACAAAGTTATATAATAAAATAACTTGTAAAATTTTACATAATAATATTTGGCACTAAAATTTGTATTTAAAAATATATACATAATTATACAACAAACACAATTATATATATACATAAATATATAGGAATTTATATATATATAATGGATATATATATATATATATATATATATATATATATATATATATATATATATATATATATATATATATATATAATAAATATTTTTTTTTTATATATATAATAAATATACATATATATATAATAATATATATATACAAATACATATGCATATATATACATATATATATATAAATACATATATACATATATACATATATATAATAATAAAACTAAAACAAAACAAAACAAAAGAAAAGGGAAAAGGGGGCTCGAACTCGGGTCATAGAGAAGGGGGGTTTAATTCACGCGCGCTGACCAGTAGGCCAACTCGGACTTGCTGTTAGGTAAGGGTTTAACTTAGTTTTATTATGAATTAGGTTAATGGGTTTTAAACCCGATAACAGTCTAGTAAACCCGTTAACCCTTAGTCCTGTGTCTTCGTGTCCTGACAGTTAAGGACATGAAGATACACGAGTCTCGTGTCCGGGTCATTCACGACACGCACGACACGAGTTTGTCGTGTCCAAACTTAACACCAGAGTCGTCGTGTGCAGGCGAATTACATATGTTAAAACGAGACACAAAATGACACAAAAAATAGCTGACATATACGTTTCCGACAAGCTGGGGGTTGTGGAGGGTGCTGGACGGCGGAGGAAGCGTCGTGGTGGCCGAAAAAAGGGCGGCGCTGGCCTCGTCTTGCTTTGACGAACGCTTCGGTGGTGGTCGATGGCGGTGAAGGTGGCTGTGGAGGTGGTTCTAGGGGTCGCCGGAGTTAGGGTTTCGGTGGGGTCTCGTCGGGGAAAAAGGGGTCAAGGCTTGCTGTGGGGGGTCGTGGTGGTGTGGTAGGGTTAGGGTTTGGTCTTGGGGGGTATTTATAGGGAGATAGGGCGGTTGAAGCAGGCTAGGTCGGCCGGGTTGTCGGGGCGGTGGTCAGGGGGTCGTCAGTCGTCGGGGGCAGGTGAGAGAGGAGAGAGAAAGTCGTGGGGGGGTAGGATAGGTTTGCAGCAAGGCCCCCGAAGTTTAGGGGCTTTGCAAAATAACCCCAAACCTATCAGCTTGCAAATTATAATTTGCAAACCGTAATTAGAACAAATCATATAATTACAATTCGACATTAAAACAAATTTAAATATTACAAAATAATATTAAAACAATTCAATTAATTACATAATGATATATTTTGAATTAAAAATTATTTAAAAATCAATTAAAAATTCTAGAAAAATTCTTAATAATTATATTAATTCATTTTAAATATATAAAAGCTATTCAAAATTATAAAAATACTATTTTGAAATCTAGGGGCTTACACGGGAGGACCTCGCCGGAGGGTTCGCCGGCCAGGGAGGGGGCTCGCCGGCGACGGCGGCGGCCGCGGCGGCGCACTGCTACTGCTGCTCGCTGCTGCTGCCATATGCTACTGGCTGCTGCTGCCACGCGCGGTGGCGTACGGCAGGGCGGCGACGAAGGGGAGGCGACGACGGAATGGTATTTGTTGTGGTGGGAATGATGGTGCTGGTTTGATGATGAAGGTGTGGTGGTGATGGTTTGATGATGATGGTGTGGTGGTGATGGTTTGATGATGATGGTGTGAGTGGTGGTAGAGATGGTGAGGATAAGAGATGAAGAAGAAGAAGACGTGAAGAAGAAGAAGAAAATAATGGTGATGAAGAGGAAGGAGTCGGCTAAGGCATGGGGGGAGTGTGCTGCTGTAGGGAGAGGGTGTGTGTGTAGGTGTGAAGAGAGAGAGAGAAATATATTTGTGTGTGTGTGTAGGTGTATATATATTATATAAAGAGAGAGTGAGAGTTAGATATTAATTAGAAGAGGGAAAGAGAAAGAGAGAGAAAATAGAGAGAAAGAGAGGGGGTAGGCTAGCTGTACATGGGGGGGGGGGCTTGTGTGTGATGGTGATGGGTGAGAGAGTGGAGTGTAGGTAGAGAGAGAGAGTGTTAGATGTTATATATATATATATATATATATATATATATATATATATATATATATATAATAGAGAGAGAAAATAAGATATTTGTGTAAAGAGGAGGATATTTTGTGTAGAAAAAAAGACAAATACAATAGTGGTGTGTATGGGCAGTCATGATAGGGCATACACCAAATTAGATTGGGTGTTGGGCCAAGTTTGGACAAGCTTGGGGCCAAGATTTAATTAAAATAATAAATTTAAACGAATTAAAATCATGGATGAAATGGGAGCACAAAGGAGATCAATTTGGTGGTACGCAAGTGGCACGTACATAGTAGGCTCAAAACAGGCCAGAACCATATATTGGATCGAGCAGACTGGACCGATGTCGGGCCCGGAAATTAAGTTGGAAGTTAAGTCACGAATTACGGCCGACGATAAATTGGTCTAAATTGACCCGAAAGTTGCGCGAAGCAAATGGAGTATAAGGGAACAAGTTCGAGTGGGACATGATATATCAATTTGAAGATAATCTCGTCTACTACAAACTTAGAGAAGAAAGTTTCCATAGACTGGCATCCCTGATGCTCTAGAAATCAAAGTCACGGTAACGAGCATTTAATGATAAAAATTAATCAATTAAAAATAAATTATCGAGAATAAATTATTTAGAAAATTCGAAAATAAATCCCGAAAATTCAGGGGGCTTACACCCCGGCACTAACAGAAGACCATGTCGGTATGGAGAAGCACGGGCAGGAAGAGCGAGCTCTGGTCGAGAGTGATAAACTGGAGGTGGTACATCCCTTTCTCGCTATCGTGCACGTCGGCAGCCGTCACCGTTCCGAACTCCGAGGAAAAGATGGTACTCTCCTGCTCTCTATGGGAACCAGATGCTGGCTGTAGATTGTGTTGGTGTTTTTGCCTTTGGACTATGAAAGATAGTCTCACATCGGCTACACCAAATGGTGAGTATCTCAATATAATACATTGCTTGTGTTGAGGTGTGCACATGAGGTGTGGTGGGGCACAAGTGTGTGCCATGTGGGAGTATTTTCCTAGAAGGAAAGGATTAATTCCAACAAGGATGCAAGTTAATTTTTGCTGTGCGGACTCGGACTCGGACATGGACTCCAGGATGTCTCGTACATGCATGGGAGTGTTCGGAGGGTAGGCGTGGACTGGCATACTTCTATGCTGATTGTGGGATGATCTAAAATATCAAACTCTATTTTTGAGTATTAGTATTTTAGTCCCACATCGGATAGGAGAAGAGGTGAAGTCTCACTCCACTCTATAAATAGAGCCCCTTGGCCTCCTTTGAAAGATACACCAAGAAGAGAGTTAAGGGAGTCTGTAAAGTCCAGGAAGCCCGTTCAAGTCTCAAATATTGACTTACGAGCGTTCCAGAAGTTCTTCGTGAACTTACTGGTTCCTGGAAGCAGATCGTATTGGGATGAATCTTGCTTTGAGCAACGGTGATCTTAATCACCCCAGCAAGAATCTTTTCTCTTCTTCTTTCTTCTTTCTTCTCCTTTATCTGAGTTGTAACTCAGTTCTGTCCGTCAGCAACTGTGATTGCGAGAAAGAACGTGAGATTTATTTTCTGAACTAAGTTCTGTCCGTCAGCAACTGCGATTGCGAGAAAGAACGTGAGATTTATTTTCTGATTATTGTTGCTTTTGTAATCAGATTCATACTATAGTGTTCCTCTTGGATCTCAAGAATTATCAGAAGATGAAACGTTTGTATGAACCTCTGATATTGACATCAAGTCTACCATCTTTGATCAAGTCCCGGGACTAACAATATCAAAGCAAGATCCTTATAGATGGAGAACTCTCGTGCTTCTCTCATCGATACCAGCTTTAACAAGTTGGAGAAATTCGACGAAGAACATTTCCAAATCTGGAAGAGGAAGGTCACCCTTAATCTTCAACTCGTAGATATAGACCATGTGTTGATTAAGGATGAACCAACAATTACAGAAGGAGGAACTGCCGATGCTATTGCTGCTGCACTCGTCAAACAAAACAAATGGAAGAGAGAAAATAACATATGTAAACTGCTGATTCTCAATTCTATGGAAGACTCTCTGGCAGAGTCATATTCCAAGAAGGTGAAGGCCAAGAGATCTGGGATTCTTTGGGTAAGCTATATGAAGATGATGATAACAAGTCCAAAATTTTCATCGTCGAAAAGTACCACAAGTGGCTCTTCGAAGACGAGATGGCGATGCTACCTCAAGTGAAGGAATTCCTGAAGTTGTGCCAGAAGTTAGATGACGAGAAGATGCCCCTCGTCGACAAGTTTGTCGTTGGAGGGATAGTCTCGAAACTTTCTGCTGGTTGGAGCAACTTCTATGCTAGAATGCATCGGAAGAAGCTGGACATTAGCTTGGAAGATCTCCTACAAGAGATCTATGTTGAGGACGAAATGCGATCTCAACAAAAGATAGACTCTCTGTCCAACCAACTAGCTAAGGCCAACTTGGTGCTGACAAAAGAGTTCAAGGGGAAGCAGGTGGCTTCTCATCACAAGAATAAGGACTCCACAAATCTGAAAGTGAAGGGTCCTTCGTTCAAGCAACAGAAGTCCAAGTCCCACGTGACTTACTTCAACTGTGGCAAAAAGGGTTACTACAAGAGTGAATGCAAATCCAAGCCCAAACAGGCTGAGCAAGGTGAGCCTAGCAAGGTTTCCATGGTTTCTAACATTGTTCCTATGATTGCTCAGGTCACAGCTATGGGGGCTGACTCTGACTAGTGGATAGACACTGGTGCGACCTGTCACGTCTGCTCTGACAAGGAATGGTTCATCATATACCAGCCAACTTCTGAGAAAGTTATCATGGCGAACCAAGCCCAAGCTGAAGTTCTGGGGGTCAAAACTGTGGAGCTAAAACTCACATCCAGAAACACTCTGACGCTTCAAGGTGTGAAACACGTTCCGGTGATTGCAAAGAACCTGATCTCTGGAAGCCTGCTTAGCAACGCAGGCTTGAGGATGGACATCAATGCTGGCCAGATGGTGATGTCCAAGAAGGGAACATACTTCGGAAAAGCTTTTCAAACTGAAAGGATGTTCAGAATTCAGCTTGTAAACCTGTCAAATGTAATCAATGCAATCGCTCAATCTGATTATTCTCTTGAGTTGTGACATAATAGGCTAGGACATGTTCACTATAAAAGAATCTACAAAATGTCCAGTCTAGGACTTATCTCCAAATGTGGGGGTAAGGTAGAGAAGTGTGAAGTACGTGCTTAGACAAAGATCACAAGAAAACCCTTTCATCGGGTCAATCGAAGCACAGATCTTCTGGAGTTGGTGCACTCTGATATCTGTAACTTCAAGCAATTCTCTACAAAAGCCGGGATAAAGTATTTTATAGCCTTCATCGATGACTTCTCAAAGTATGCGTTCGTCTACTCGCTCAAGTCTAAAGATGAAGCGTTCGAGAAGTTCAAGGAGTTCAGGGCCAAGGCTGAACGACAAATTGGACAACAACTCAAGAGGCTAAGAAGTGATCGAGACGAAGAGTATCGGTCTCATGAATTCACATTGTTCTGCAAAGAATACGGAATCATAAAACGAGACTATTGCTCCGTATTCTCCTCAATCTAACGGAGTAGCGGAGAGAAAGAATAGAACGTTGACAGAAATGATAAACTCAATGCTGCTAACTACGGGTCTTCCTAAATGCTATTGGGGAGAAGCTGTATTGACGGCCACTTTTATTCTAAATAGAGTGCCGTATGCAACTTCGGACGTAACTCCTCATGAACTCTGGTTCAAAGTCAGACCTAACTTGAATGTCATTCGAGTGTAGGGATGTCTGGGTTATGTGAAGCTCCCAGATCTGAAGATTCAGAAGCTGGGGACAAGGATACGAAGACGATCTTCTTGGGGTATGCCGAGAAGAGTGACGCTCGAAGATTTCTTGATATTGATTCAAATCATATCATCGAATCTCGTGATGCTGAATATTTTGAAGACAAGTTTGTAAGGCACAAGAACATTGTTCTAACGGATATTCCAGAAAATGATAAAGGTACAAAGGTGACTGAGATCTTCAATGAGCCAGTTGTCCAAGATGAAGTTGTTACTGAGGAGACAACAATTGAACCAGAACTCGCTGAGCCGTCGTCGAAGCGAGCAAGGAGGCCGAAGAACTTCGGAGATGACTTCATCACCTATCATATGGAAGCAGATCTGCTTACCTATGATGAGGCGATAAAGACCAGAGATGCTGTTTTCTGGAAGGAGGCGATAGACAATGAAATTGAATCAATCACCTCCAATAACACTTGGGTGTTGGTTGATCTACCTGAAGGAGCAAAACCTATCGGATGCAAGTGGATCTTCAAGAAGAAGATGAAAGTTGATGGAACCATTGACAAGTTCAAGGCCAGGCTAGTGGCAAAGGAGTTTTCTCAGAAGCAGGGGATCGACTACTTTGACACGTATACTCCAGTAGCCCGGATGACCACCATCAGAATGTTGATTGCTCTCGTAGCGATACATACGATGGTGATACATAAGATGGATGTGAAAATAGAATTCCTGAATTGCGAGCTGACCGAAGAGATCTACATGCAATAGCCAGAAGAGTTTGTCATCAAAGGTCTTGAAGACAAAGTCTGTAAGTTGGTGAAATCTCTGTACGGTTTAAAGCAAGCTCCCAAAATATGGCATGAGAAGTTTGACAGTCATAAGGTCAAATGGCTACAGGGTCAGTGAAACAGACAAGTGTGTCTATACAAAGTTTGCTGATAAAAGAGGAGTCATCGTTTGTCTATACATGGACGACATGCTAATCCTCGGTACGGATATAAGCTGTGTCACGGAGACGAAGAAGCTCCTCTCGACGAAGTTCAGTATGAAGGACTTGGGGGATGCTGATGTTATCTTGGGACTCAAGATCATCCGGACAGACACTGGACTAGCGCTGTCATGGTCTTATTATGTTGAGAAGATGATCACTCGTTACGGGTATCAGGATCTTCTAGGGATCGACACACCGTACAAGTGTGATCTGAAGCTGAAGCCTAATTCAGGAGAAAGCGTCAGGCAGCTGGAGTATGCAAGCGTAATCAGGAGTTTGATGTATGCTACTACTGCCACAAGGCCTGACATAGTTTTCGCTGTAGGAATGCTGAGTTATTTCATGAGCAACCCAGGCATTGAGCATTGGAAAGCTGTGAAACGGGTTATGAGATATCTCAAGAAGACTCAGACATATGCACTGTACTACAGCGGAGATCCGTCGGTAATGGAAGGCTTCAGTGATGGCAGTTGGTGCTCAGAAGTGGAGAGCGAGAGGTCCACAAGTGTCACGACCCGATCCTAAATAATTGGGTCGAACCGGATCATGTCCAGCCTGTACCGTTGTGAGACGGCGGCAGTAAGCTGTTCTATTAGCAGGTATTCACAACAACATCTATACATTTGTCACAACTGAATATACGGAAATTTTAAAACTTTATTCAACATTTGAAAAGTACAACTGGAATTAAAAGAACTGAAATAAAATGCTGAATTCGAATTAACAAATTCTAAAAACAAAGAAATTGGAAACTGGAAATAACTAGCTAAGCGTTCGGCTCGTCGGCCTCAGGTCCTGCGTCCTCCAATGGGGACTCTGGCAACACCACAGGGTACAGAACCGGATCATAATAGCTATTGTACAATAGCTCAACATCCTCAATGTCACCTAAAAATGTTGTCTCCAGTCAGGAGGGAGCAAGTACGAATATGTATCTCATATTTCAAGTAATAATGGAAAAGTACAAGCTAAACAGTTTAAACAATATTTTCCAGAATTCTACATTTGAAAACAATGTAATTTGAATGTGTAATCGTCTATGACCGGCTTGGGTTATGCAATAGCGTCCTAGTGACGCGATACGGCTTATCCCCGTGTGTAAGAGGGGTAAGCTCGCACAATATACAATATGAGGGGTATTGGCCATAAACGTTACACTATTTCCCCAATCCCCACAATCAATCAATCAATATCTGAACCCTAGGAGAGGGTTCCGTGTAGCAATGTGGTTTAAACATGCAGCTAGACAATTACTAAATAAAATACAAGAAAAATATAACCGTAACTTGCCTCGATTTGTATGACTGGAGTAGGATGACGTTTCCGGAGAAGAAGTCAGGTTCGTCTCCGAGATCCTACAGTTGAGAACCTTGACTTAGAACCAATATTGTAGCCATTCTAGGTGTGCTAGTTACAATCTCTAGTAGTAGTGTCCTAGTCGGATTTTAAGTTCTTTTATTTAACCTACTGTAACGCTTTACGTCGCAAGCTACGTGCGTTGTCAATTAGTTTGTTAAACCGGTTAATTCAGTTAATTGGGAAAAAATAGCAATTACAGTTTAACTTAGGAAAACTTGGTATTTTTGTAATATATATATATATAAAGTAGTTTTCTTCTAGTGATAAAACATGAACTTGTTATCTTGCTAATATTTTATTCATTTAATTAACTTGGGAAAATATTTATTAATTTTATACAAAATAATTAATATCCTAATTATAATTTACGCGTCCAAAAATGGAAACCAACCCAGAAAGGAAATGAAAATCATCCCAGAAAAGAAATAAAAAACCTAGACTACACAATACAGGGGCACAGATAACAAAATAGAAATCTGGGCTTATGCCCTTACAAACTTTACATAAATGAAATTAGAGGAAAATTAGTTAGCTCTGAAAAATGTCCCGTATTTTAAATACTGAAAACAAAACTAATAAATAAATTAAATTAAATCTTAGGAGTCTCAGACTTGGTCCAATCGTCACTATTTTTAGCTAATGCCTCAACGTCTGGGTAAAATCGGTTTCGTTTGCATTTTGCTAGGGCCCACAGACCGGTACAGTCATTGCCCAAAAATATTCAAAAATCAACGTAATAAATCTTTTTGCAAAAATAACTGATTTTGGAAAATATACTAAAACTTTTAAGAAAATTTGGGCAGCATTTCCTCTATAACTGGGACAACCCAATCCTGGAAAAAGTGCCAACACCACCAAAATAAAAGTCCCAAACCAGAGAACACACCAGCTATCCCCAAACCAGGAAAACCTACCGAATAAACCATCATTCACCAAATAAAAATACAATAAAATCACAGAACGTTCTCGAATGAAATCGGAAAACCCGAAAATAACCACAGAACCAGAGAATATTAGTTTCAAAATTCCGAAACTAAACTCGAAATTCCAAAACACAGAACAGAACGTTTCCGAACCAACTCAGAAAATTCCGAAAAACCACAGGAACAACCCAACCAAAACTAAGATAACTAAAACCACAGAAACTTTCCGAAGGAAGTTCCGAAAGCTCGAAATCACAAACGTAATCCTCAAAACCGATTCCCGTTTATGGGATCGAGGACCGTATCATCATCGACACTAACGGAGGGACACAAAAATGTACCTCAAATTGCTCGGCTAGAGCTCTCAGATGATAATAATAGATAAAAGGAACACGCGGACAGTGGATCGGCTCGGGACAGCGCCTCGCCGGGGTACGACTGCACTGGACAGCGGATCTGGAGATCGGGGCACGGAGAAGCACGGACAGCGGGTCAGAAAACCCGCGGGGTCGGGGCGATGGCGTCGGGAGCACGCTGGACGAAGGAGGGACTGCCGGAGTCGCCGGAGGCCGATGGGAGGCGGGGCCGCGGGCTGGACAGGCTGGCGGTGGTCGCGGCTTGGGCGCCGGAGGAGGCGGGCCGCGGTGACGGGCGCTCGGGGAAGGCCGGGGTCGCCGGAGGCTAGGGCACGGGTTGGGGGCTGCTGGAGTTCGGGTGGAGTCTTTGGGAAATGGGTTTTGGAGAAGGAAAAATAAGAGTGGGGGGAAAAAAAAAAGAGAGGGAGAGGAATTATATGGAAGGAGTGGGAGAAGTGGGTGGAAGAGAGGGAGTTGTGGAGTGAAATGGGGAGGAAAAGGTGGAGAGAAGGAGAGGGGGTCGTGAGAAGTTGCTGGTCCAGCGGCTGGACCAGCTCGTGGGAAAAAGTTTGTTTTATCTTTTTTTTTTCTTTTGTAGTAAAAATCAATATATATATATTTATATATTGGAGAAAGGAAATTAAGGATGGGTTCAGAAAAAGGGATTGGGTTCGGGTTCGAACTGGTCCAGGCTTAGGTCTCGCAAACAAAAATCCCAGTTATTATTTTAAAAATAATTTCGAACCCACAATATAATAATAATAAATATAATAATGATTTAATTTAACAAAGTGTATATTTAAATATTGCGACAAAAGAGAATTCAATAATTTACCAAAAATGTAATTAAATCTAATTAATCCAATAAATCAGAAATGCGGGTTTCACAACCTTCCCTCCTTAGAAAATTTCATCCTCGAAATTAAAGGCAGGGTTAGGGGTTACCTCAATTCTAAAACAAATACGGATACTGCTCCCGCATCTTGTCTTCTCGCTCCCAGGTAGACTCGCCTGGTGAGTTGTGCCGCCACATAACTCTGACTATTGGCGTCACAGAATTTATGGTTCTCTTCTCTCCTCTGTCCAATATTGCAACCGGCTTCTCTGGCACTGTGAGGCTGGGTCCAATTTCCAACTCCGAGTGGTCCAAGATGTGGCTCGGGTCCGAGATATAGCGTCTCAGCTGTCACGACCCGCTACCCAAATTGTTGGGCCAGGCCGAGTCATGCCTAGCCTACGTTGAGATAAAACGTAGTAAGCTGTTCTAAAGACAACAGGATAAGACTAAAAGTGCTAACAGTTCTATAAGTGAAGAAGAATCATAAATGCTCCAAACACAAAAGTCGTCGTATATAGTAAAATATCCAAGTACAAGTAAACTGAAATGTAAAACTGGATACATGTCCAGTTACAAAATGATATAGTCTAATACATGTCTACTCTCAAAAGTCTAAGTAAACAAAAGACAACTAGGCGAGGTTCCCCGCAGGAACATCCTCGTAAAGCAGAGCCGGGTCCTCGGCAGTATCTCCATAGTATGAGTCGCAGAGTAACTCCTCCTCAGTAAGGACACCTACAACGTTATCCTGTCAGGACGGGAGCAAGTACTAATTCTAGCAAACTAGCATATGAAACATGGAAATGAACATGAGAGGAATAACTGGAAAGCATGGCATCACTCAATCTATCATGGCAAGGACACACGTGTCATAGAGACAGACGTATATGTAATGTTTAAAACTGTAGCAAGTACGTGATCGGTCAATAGATGTACAATGTACTGTGGTACATATAAATAAAATGTACATACGTACAAGTCAACAGGCATAGGTGTACATCCGTACAGAAATACGGGATAATGGCCTGCGGTAAGGTATGCATATAGAATGCGACCGAGCTCGCTACTGTAGGGGGGTCGTGATCACGTACAATACTATCAGTTTCCCCATAACCCATATTCTAATCATGTGAGAGATACATCAAGACTGTTCTAAGCATGGTAGTAACTGGAAGTACAACATGTAAAGATCTAACTTGCTACCCCAAGGATCAGCATTTAACATGGTGGGGTTTGCAGTTCATTTATGTGACAATATATAAAGTTCGTAGAAAGTACTTGCCTCTAGCAAAGCAAAACAAAACAAGCTGCGATAACAGTGCTATGGATGTCCAGTAACTCGCCACTGTAGAAATAAAAGCAATAACTTAGCTTTTACACTAAGCTAAAATACTAGAACACTAATTGGTGCGACACGACTTGTGACTGGACACCTAGCCAAAATGATGACTTGGCATAGGAGACCAATGTGGGGTGACACACTATGTTAACTAACTTTCTAGGGTCTTTACACTAGTGAGGGATGGGGTTCAACACGACTAAAACTCCAAACAACACAAAAAGCTACAAGTCGTAATTAATCAATAAATAAATCAAAAGATCATTGTGTTCTAACAATTTTTGAAGTAGACAAAAAGCCTAGTTTTTCTTAAAGTAAAGTATCAAAGTGATCCTTGTTAATCATAGAAATTTATTATAATTTTTCTGGAATTTATTAACCAGTACAAGTATCAGTTTTCCTAAGTATACAGAAAGTGAGTTTTGGTTTCATATGCCAAACTAGTGGCAAAACAGTAAATTAAATACTACAAAATTTATACTAAATTAGCCAACTTAACATAGTGTCTAAAAACTATTTTTCCATAATTTTAGCAATACTTTAAGTATTTTTAGAAAATCAAAAACAGTATTGCACACAATAATTAATTATCTGCGTATTTTGTCCATGTATATAATTTGAACCAAAGTTCAAATACAGGACCCAAGGCCATGAATCAAGTCCAATATGACTTGTACAGGTCTTGAATGTGTGAAAACACATTTGAGCCCAAATACCCATGCTAGGCTTGGACACCAAATGGTTGCAGTAATTTAAATACAATAAAATACAATTTGAAAATAGTCAAAATAATATTATTATTTTAATAAGGCAAAGTTTAACATAGTGACTATAAAAGTATGAATATTATCTTATAAAGATAATTTGTACTAAGCTAAGTGAAATACAAAAATAATATATATATATATATATATATATAAAAATATAGGGATATTTATACATATAGGAAAATGCTCAACTATATATTACATATATATATATATATATATATGTACAAATATATATATATATATATATATATATATATATATATATATATATATATATATATATATATATATACTTACATATAAGAAAATACTAAACTATATAATATATATATATATATATATATATATATATATATATATATATATATATATATATATATATATATATATACAAAATAATGTATACATATACATATAATAGTATATATATAATAATATATATATACACAAGGAAATATATATATATATACATAAATATATGTATACATACATAATATAATAAGGTATAAAAGAGGAAATATATATATAAATATAAAATACTGTTAAAAATAGTATACATATATATATATACATATATTAATACATATATACATATACATATATATATATAAATATATATATAAAACAAAAGGAAAAAGAAAAGAAAAAGGAAAACAGAAAAAGAGAACAGAGGGGGGGGCTCGAACTCTATTCTCAGGAAAGGGGGGGTGTTTTGATCACTGCGCGCTGGCCAGTGGGCCAGTTGGCCCGATTGTTAGGAATAGGGTTTAGCTTATTTTATTTAGTTTCGAATGATTTAACATATAAAAAAAATATAAAAACCATCATGTGTCCTGACAGTTAAGGACACAGGGTTTTCTCGTGTCCGTGCTTCGCACGACACGCACGAGCTTCGATTTACGGGTCCAAGTACTGGACTAAGGTCCCCGTGTCCTGGCGAGTCTCGTGCGTGAAAACGAGACACGCACGACACGACTGAGTCATGATACCTACGTGTCCGGTCGTCGAAGTGGGTTTCGGGGGTCGTGGACGGCGGCGCTCCAGTGGCGCTGCCTCCAGCTCGGCAAGGCGAAGCGGATGGCGGTGGTGGCGACCGTCGAAGACGAGTGGTGAGGCGGAGGTGGTGTGTCGCCGGAGCTAGGGCTTCGGTGAAGTGTTTTGGGGAAGAAGGGGGGTCGTCGGTGGCTGGGGGAGAATTTAGGGTTAGGGTTTAGGTCGAGGGGGGAGTGGGGGATTTTATAGGGGGTTTTTAGGGCTGTCAGGCAGCCGGATTCGGCGGGGGCAGGGCGGCCAGTCGTCGGGGCAGCGGGGTTGGTGAGGGAGCTGGAGAAGAGAGAGAGAGCTGTTCGTGGGGGGGGGTTTGGGTAGAATTGCAATTAGGTCTTTAGGAAATAGGGTTTTGCATAATAGATTTTTTTTTGACTAAATGCAAATTTGAATTTGCATAACACATGTATAACAATTATAATAATTACAAAATGATATTAAATCATTTAAATAAATTGCAAAACCTATTTAATTAATTTCAAATAATTTGCAAAGTGATATTTATATATATAAAACTCATTTAAAAATTATAGAAAATTCCTAAAAATCATATTAAATAATTTTAAAACCAATAATGACATTTAATAATTAATTAACAATAGTTTAATAATTTTGAAAAAATCAGGGGTTGACACAGCTGCGAAACGTGGAAGACGTTGTGGACGTCTTCGAGACTTAGGGGTAGAGCCACCCGATAAGCCACTTCTCCAATCCTGTTAAGTACTTCAAAAGGACCAATATACCTGGGGCTTAGCTTTCCTGCTTTGTCGAAACGGATGGTTCCTCTGGTAGAAGAGATTTTTACGAACACACTGTCACCTTCTTCAAACTCCAACGGCCGTCGGCTGCTATCGGCCCAATGCTTCTGTCTGTCCTGGGCAATCTGGAGCTTGTCTTTGATCATTCTTACCTGCTCTGCTGCATCGGTCACCATCTCAGGTCCAAGCAATACTCTTTCTCCTACGTCATCCCAAGCAAGTGGAGTGCGACAACGACGTCCATAGAGTACCTCGAACGGTGTCATACAGATGCTAGCTTGGTAGCTGTTGTTGTAGGAGAACTCTACCAAGTACAAATGGTCCTCCTAAGACCCTCTAAATTCTAAGACGCAGGATCTCAGCATGTCTTCTAGCGTCTGGATTGTTCTCTCTAATTGTCCGTCAGTCTGGGGATGGTAGGCGGTACTGATCTTCAATTGCGTTCCCAAACTGTCATACAAACTCTTCCAGAAGTGAGATGTGAACCTGGTATCCCTGTCAGACACAATACTTACCGGAACTCCGTGAATCTGGTAGATGTGCCGTATGTACAGTACCGCCAACTTCTCGGTGGATAGACCCACCTTGAAAGGAATAAAGTGGACTGACTTCGTCAGTCAGTCCACGATAACCCAAATGGCATCCTTTCTTCCTTGGGATCGAGGCAGTCCTGACATAAAATCTATCGTTATGTGCTCCCATTTCCACTCCGGGATGTCTAACGGCTGCAACAGTCCTGCTGGTCTCTGTTTGCTAGCTTTTACTTATTGACAAATCAAACAACTAGCTACATACCTGGATACGTCCTTCTTCATTCCGTACCACCATACTATAGTACGCATATACCGATACATTTTGTTGGCTCATGGATGTATGTAATACTGCGACTGGTGTGCTTCTTGCATCAGCTCGTTTCTCAGTTCGCCAGTTGGTACGCACAGCCTCGTTGTCACGACCCGCACCCACTGTGAGGGTACGAGAGCGTAACAACGTCCAGCCTACGCCGCAGTGTCGACGGTAGAACGCTGTTCTAGGTCATGAACTATAACTAACATAATATGAATGCTCTCCATAAGGAGGCCAACACAGAGGTACAACTCAATCACAATCTAGAGATAGAATATAGCACGATAAAATAGATAAGAGAATCCTCAACCGGGGTACAACAGAAATGAAATACAAGTCTCAACATCTCTACAATATACAAACTCTGAATCAAGAACAATAACTAAACATAAAAGGAAAACAGTCTAAACTATCTATACTAAGCAAGGTATCGTCCTCAGCAGCTGTCTGAACCTCCTCTGGGGTCCAGGTCACGAGTGTCAACTAGGCAAACTCCAAGTAAGGGTACAGGGTGCCTCATCATCCTCTGTAAAATTTTCAACAGGTCCAGTCAAGACGGGAGCGAGCACAAAACATCTCACGCAGTTTATATCATGTTAGGAAACATAAAGCTTGCAATAGAGTAAGGTACATGAAACGCTGAAAGAAAGAAGTATATAAAAAACAGTAGAGATTTGATAACAGGAAATATCTAAATATGATAAATAAGAACTGTAAGTCTACTGTGATTTAGAGTACAATATGGTTATTTAAACGGTCTAGGAAAATGCAATGGTAACTCCATTGTACGTGGGTGTACAATAGACATATACAATAGTTATACAATGTTGTACAATAGGATTTGAGTACATAACCAATTCTACTCCCCCTCCCCAAATCAATACTCAAGGATCTACTCCGGTTACGTTATCTTGCACAATAGTGTACAATATTATACAATAGATGTACAATATTATACAATGGATGTACAATATTATACAATAGATGTACAATGTTATACAATAGATGTACAATATTATATAATCGATGTACAATGTTATACAATAGTTGTACAATAGTCTATCCCTGGGACTCAGGTGATACTGCGAATACAATATGCACAATGAGTATACAAGGATATGGGTTTTCAATAAATACAATATGTAAGTGAAACGCACATCACAATATGTATTTATTGAATACAAGGAGATAACATCTCAGAAGAAGATCCGTATAGTACCAATCCGTGATAATGATCGTGTCAGCATCAAGTACAATAATCTAGAGCAAGAATATAAATCCAGACAAGTATGAAACGGTCAGAGAATGTACTCGCTTCGTATCTGAATGTCTGAAGTAAATGTACTATCCGAGATGAGGTACCTGACTCCTAATTAGAGCAACACAAGTCAAGATGTACACAGGGAATGATAAATATAATCTACAATGCATCTGCATGCTGTCTAGGTCAAACTAGACTAAAGTCAACACTTGGTCAACTCCAGTCAACTAGACTAGTCAAACTAGGTCAAGTCCTAGCCCAAACAAGTCTAACAAGTCTCACTAGGCCTAACCAAGCCTAGTCTAGCAATCACACACCAATCACAAGACTATACAAGCCAAACACAAGCACATATCAAGGCACATCCTATTCATGCATATTCAACATTATATATATATAAAAAGAGGAAGGAACTAACATACAAGCTATGTGTGTGTGTTAACATTTGTGTGTGAGAGAAAGAGAGACACATGTGTGTTAGGAGTGAGGGTGAGGAATATGTACTGTCAGAACAGTTCAGGAATTAGGAGGGAAGGGAAAACAATTTATACAATTCATATTTTAGCCTATCAATTAACAATTTTAGTTCATCTATTAGAATAGAAAAGGATAGAAAATTTTTGTATCCAAAACATTTAAGAACTGAACCCAATTCATTTTATCTCCCATCAACCCAAACTCAGTTAGTTAGTTCAGTTTACATGTTAAAAATACAAACTAAACTAACATGTATCCTACACAATCATAACTTCAAAACTGAATTGATTTCAATACAGGAAACAGACCTTGAGTTTCAGTTTAAAAATTAGCATGCAATGCATTAATCAAATCCCCAAATCTCTAGTTTAATTCAAACCGAATTTCAGTCCCTACCAAGCCTATAGTGTAATACCTATATACAACACATCAAAATTCAGGTTTAAATGTAAATGTGTGGGTGTATGTAGATATAGAAATCAGTGTATCACTGATTTCAAATCCCAGTTCAGTTTTCAGGTATTGAACTCATCCACAGTTTATAAAGGAGAACAATGTTGAAATAGAATGAAAGAATCATTGAAGGAAAATAGAAATCAACCAATATCAATAGCCCATAAAAATTCAGTTAACATGAACATCAAGCTCTAGATGAAAACTCAGTTCTTTATTCTCAATCATTTCCAGATTTCAAGTCTTTAGTTCAAAACTCAGTTTAACAACAAACCCAGGTTCCTATTATCAATTGAACAACATAATTTCAAAAGGAAGAAAGGAAATCAGTTCATAACAGAACAAATTCCCAGGTTTGAACTTATTCTCAGATTTGATTCAATACAGGAAAACTTTTATAGTTCATAAAGACTTCAAAAAAAAATAGTCTAACAGTTCATGTTCTAAACTGGAAAAAAAAGGAATTAGGAAACCAATCAAAAACAGTCTAAAACAATTCATGTAGTAACAGTTTTAAGAGATTAGCATCAGTAACATTTGAACTAAAAAGCAATTCAACAGTCCAACAGAATTTCCAGGTTAATCTAAACCTTCACTCGATCAAGAACTCAGGAATAGGAAGGAGTTCAGTTATTAGGAACTGTACAAAATAGTCCAATAACAATAACCCTCAAAATGAAATCAAATCACAACCCAAGACACTCGAATCAACTTATCATTAGATAACATGTAGGTGATTAGATTAGAGCTTATAAAACATACATTAATCATTGATTAACAGGTTAATTTATCAGGCAGAACTCAATTTAGAAAACTGGAAAATAAATCAGAACATCAAGTATCAGTTAACATTGGTTAATGAGAATTCGAACAGGAAATCAAACTAAATCATGAATCTATTGGTTGGTAATTGAAACAACCCATGTGCACAAGCCCCACACATCTATTTCGTGTCACCCAAGGCCTGACACGGCGTGTCCAATACACAGAACTCAAAAACATATACACAGTGCACTGTCAGTACACTGTCTCGTGCACACGTGCACTTGTGTCGTGTGCACGACACAAGACACGAGGGAGTCTCATGGTCACTCACATAGGTAGCCCACCTATAGGGCTACCTCATAGGCCCATTGGCCAGTGTCTACAATGTGTCAGTGTCGGACACAAGGCCCATATCAGTGGCAAAAAAATTAACAGTGCACTACACAGGCTATTCCCCGTGCACGATTGATTCTTCCCTCGATACGACACGAAACCCAATGAAACTTGGGGAATGTCATGACAGACATTGCCCCTAGGTTTTTCTTAAATCTCGTGTCCTGAAACCCCGTGTCGTGTTCGCTACAGGGCCCGAGTAGCAGTGGATCCCTGTAGCACGCGCGCGAGCGTGTGCGGCACGTGTCCACTCCACGAATCCGACACAAATCGACACGATAATCATCACAGGAGATTAACAATCAATAAGCAATGATTAAACTAATATTCCTATTCAAAAACATTACATAAAGGAGGTCGAGATGCCCTTTGAGGCATTTCGACAAACAGTCATGCACAGGGACTGATACGTGTCCAGAACGGACACAAAACCTAGGGTACCCGACACAAAACCTATACTGGTACTTAGGGGACTCCTAGGGCTTCCTAATGATGAAGACAAATCAAAAATCCATGGAGAAATGAGAAGGTTACCTATTGATGAACAATGGGTGAAAAATTCCTAAATGGAATGATTCCTCAAGCCACCAAAATCCCACAAATTGTTTCCTTCATGTAAACAATCAATACCAACAGCAAGAACAATGAATTTAGGTCCTATTGGAATTGGTTTGGGGGAAAAAGGATTTATAATGAATTTCTAAAGATTTGAAAATATCTTTCTTCTCAACTTGTTCTTTCCTAAAGAGGCTAGCCCTAAACTAAGAGAGTACTTATAGGGGTGTGGTTCCCAAAGCTTTAGGTGGCTGGCCAAGTCAAGTAGGGTTAGGGTTTGCTAATTTTTGGGCTTTGGGCCAAGTTACATAGGCTATGGCTAAGTTGTTTTATTAATAGGTTCAAACCATAAGTCATGACTTATGACTTATCTAATTCTATGACTAACTAGAGTCAATTGACTAAACCAAGGATTAGGCTAGGTTAGACTAGAGTCATATAACCTAACCAAGTCCATACTAACTAGGGTTAGCTCCTAGGTTGGTCTACAAGAGTCAAACTAGTCAAAGTCAACCTAGTCAACCCTTATTCAAACAATTCCAAAATAATTTCTAAAAATTTTCATAAATTCTAATAAATTTAAATTACCCCAAAAATGTCAATAATATCCTAATCACATGGCTAGGCTCTAGAGTAGGCAGTCTCTACTGTTCACTAGCACAACACCAAAATTACAAGTCATAAATTTAAATAGTTTAAAAATAATTAAAAATCACTAAAAATCATAATATGAAATAAATATCATTAAATAATAATTATAATTACAAAATTTCAAAATTACCCTCTTCTGGAAAACTGGGTGTTACAATCCTACCCACCTTATAAAAATTTCGTCCTCAAAATTAAGATGATCGCACCCCTTCTAGGTCAAACATAGTCAAGGGTCAATTACTAGACAATTTTCTCAACACCCTAGTACTTGGTCATCAGCTAGTCAACTTCTTAGGATTTATCTATGCTAGCTACCTAGTATTGGCAACTAGGGATTTAGCAAAAAAGAAACTCTATAATAGGCTAGCTCTTAACCTTTCAAATCCTATCAAGTCACCCATAACTAATTACCCACAAGCTAAGCACACCAATCCCAAATACCACATATATATGCTCAAGAACAACAACCCATCACATATATCCTAAGTATGTCATCTATATATATAGACCTCTTAGTCTTAGGTGAAACTACAACTATGCTCAAGGGCAGGCTCTGGTCACTGGGTGCCTTACTGGAAGGGTAAAAGAAAACTATAATAAATCACCAAGGTTGTATGGCATACTACATCCTATACGTAACTGGTTGGTATCATAATAACAGGGAATTATCTGCAATGGGTTACTATTCTAGCATCAATGCTAACTATCACCTCTAGGGTACAGACACTCTACAAGTCACCATATCTATATACTATGAAGGAACTACCTATGAACAAGCTCTACAAACTAAATATCCCTACTCCTAAGTCATTTATAACAATAAAAAGGGTATGATGTTTTAAACCTTCTCAAGATACAATCTGCTAATCATATGCGTCTGCCCAAAATCATGTTGTCTAGAGTCTCCATCATGCTAGTGAGCAAGGCTACGATAATCACAGAGTCCTTGACTAAGGTACGTACCTCTAGGTTTATGGTATTTAAAATTTTCATATTGCCGCATGCGACGGCGAAAACCTTAAATTCCCATACTCAAGAAATACATCCGAAATCTGACTACATGTCCTCGCTATGCCAACTAACACGACTATCGAAGATTCTAGATCCCATAATTTAGATGACCTAGCCCATATGATTTATCTCAGAAGAAAATCAACATAATACCAAAAATAATAGGACAAAATTGATAAATCAACAAGGAACAGAAAGAATCAAATTTCAAGACAGCTATAAGAGGCAATTGCAGAAATGAAATCAAAAGAACGGAGCCTGCAACTAGATCTCCAACGGCATGTACATCCTTGACTATCCTGACGATAGCTCGTCCTGCTAGTTTCCCCTGGTCTGCTGCTGATGCTGCATGAATCATCGCTGCTGAGAGAAATCAGAAATGACGAAAGAAAATCTCTGTACAGATAGAGGTGCACCTCCAATGTAGCAGAAACGCCAACCTGAGTCGGCACAACAAGAGCTGCGGTCTCGAGGCCCTGATGAACAGGACGAGAGGTGGTCAGCCTCTCGATAGTATCCCCCGAACCAGAGCGATGAAATCGTCTTCATAACCATCATGAAGACGGGTCAAACCAAGAAGCAATTACTGAGAATGAAGCAAAAAATCAAGGGAGGACAGTTTATATTCAAGGGAAATCAATAAGCAGCAATTGGATAAAAGGAATCTGATTAAGAGTTTTTCCTAATGTGATTGAGTACCCAAAAATAATCCTAATCCTACTGCAGGCTGTAGTGATACTCTAGTTCGAATACCACTACATAAACTCGACCTGCATGGGCCACCACTAAAAATGTGTCACGACCCGCACCCACTGTGAGGGTACGAGAGCGTAACAACGCCCAGCCTACGCCGCAGTGTCGACGGTAGAACGCTGTTCTAGGTCATGAACTATAACTAACATAATATGAATGCTCTCCATAAGGAGGCCAACACAGAGGTACAACTCAATCACAATCTAGAGATAGAATATGGCACGATAAAATAGAGAAGAGAATCCTCAACCGAGGTACAACAGAAATGAAATACAAGTCTCAATATCTCTACAATATACAAACTCTGAATCAAGAACAACAACTAAACATAAAAGGAAAACAGTCTAAACTATCTATACTAAGCAAGGTATCGTCCTCAGCAGCTGCCTGAACCTTCCCTGGGGTCTAGTCGCGAGTGTCAACTAGGCAAACTCCAAGTAAGGGTGCAGGGTGCCTCATCATCCTCTGTAAAATTTTCAACAGGTCCAGTCAGGATGGAAGCGAGCACAAAACATCTCACGCAGTTCATATCATGTTAGGAAATATAAAGCTTGCAATAGAGTAAGGTACATGAAACGCTGAAAGAAAGAAGTATATGAAAAACAGTAGAAATTTGATAACAGGAAATATCTAAATATGATAAATAAGAACTGTAAGTCTACTGTGATTTAGAGTACAATATGGTTATGTAAATGGTCTAGTAAAATACAATGGTAACTCTATTGTACGTGGGTGTACAATAGACATATACAATAGTTATATAATATTGTACAATAGGATTTGAGTACATAACCAATTCTACACCCCCTCCCCAAATCAATACTCAAGGATCTACTCCGGTTACGTTATCTTGCACAATAGTGTACAATATTATACAATAGATGTACAATATTATACAATAGATGTACAATGTTATACAATAGATGTACAATATTATACAATAGATGTACAATGTTATACAATGGATGTACAATATTATACAATAGATGTACAATGTTATACAATAGTTGTACAATGGTCTATCCCTGGGACTCAGGTGATACTGAGAATACAATATGTACAATGAGTATACAAGGATATGTGTATTCAATAAATACAATATGTAAGTGAAACGCATATTACAATATGTATTTATTGAATACAAGGAGATAACATCTCAGAAGAAGATCCGTATAGTACCAATCTATGATAATGATCGTGTCAGCATCAAGTACAGTAATCTTGAGCAAGAATATAAAACAAGACAAGTATGAAACGGTCAGAGAATGTACTCGCCTCGTATCTGAATATCAGAAGTAAATGTACTGTCAGAGATGAGGTACCTGACTCCTAGTTAGAGCAACACAAGTCAAGATGTACACAGGGAATAATCTACAATACATCTGCATGCTGTTTAGGTCAAACTAGACTAAAGTCAACACTTGGTCAACTCCATTCAACTAGACTAGTCAAACTAGGTTAAGTCCTAGCCCAAACAAGTCTAACAAGTCTCACTAGGCCTAACCAAGCCTAGTCTAGCAATCACACACCAATCACAAGGCTATACAAGCCAAACACAAGCACATATCAAGGCACATCCTATTCATGCATATTCAATATTATATATATATAAAAAGAGGAAGGAACTAACATGCAAGCTATGTGTGTGTGTTAACATTTGTGTGTGTGAGAGAGAGAGAGACACATGTGTGTTAGGAGTGAGGGTAAGGAATATGTACTGTCAGAACAGTACAGGAATTAGGAGGGAAGGGAAAACAATTTATACAATTCATATTTCAGCCTATCAATTAACAATTTCAGTTCAGCTATTAGAATAGGAAAGAAAAGAAAATTTGTGTATCCAAAACAGTTAAGAACTGAACCCAATTCATTTTATCTCCCATCAACCCAAACTCAGTTAGTTAGTTCAGTTTACATGTTAAAAATACAAACTAAACTAACATGTATCCTACACAATCATAACTTTAAAACTGAATTGATTTCAATACAGAAAACAGACCTTGAGTTTTAGTTTAAAAATTAGCATGCAATGCATTAATCAAATCCCCAAATCTCTAGTTTAATTCAAACCGAATTTCAGTCCCTACCAAGCCTATAGTGTATTACCTATATACAATACATCAAAATTCAGGTTTAAATGCAAATGTGTGGGTGTATGTAGATATAGAAATCAGTGTATCACTGATTTCAAATCCCAGTTCAGTTTTCAGGTATTGAACTCATCCACAGTTTATAAAGGAGAACAACGTTGAAATAGAATGAAAGAATCATTGAAGGGAAATGGAAATCAACCAATATCAATAGCCCATAAAAATTCAGTTAACATGAACATCAAGCTCTAAATGAAAACTCAGTTCTTCATTCTCAATCATTTCCAGATTTCAAGTCTTTAGTTCAAAACTCAGTTTAACAACAAACCCAGGTTCCTATTATCAATTGAACAACATACTTTCAAAAGGAAGAAAGGAAATCAGTTCATAACAGAACAAATTTCTAGGTTTGAACTTATTCTCAGATTTGATTCAATACAGGAAAACTTTCATAGTTCATAAAGACTTCAAAAAAAAACAGTCTAACAGTTCATGTTCTAAACTGGAAAAAAAAAGAATTAGGAAACCAATCAAAAACAGTCTAAAACAATTCATGTATTAACAGTTTTAAGAGATTAGCATCAGTAACATTTGAACTAAAAAGCAATTCAACAGTCCAACTGAATTTCTAGGTTAATCTAAACCTTCACTCGATCAAGAACTCAGGAATAGGAAGGAGTTCAGTTATTAGGAACTGCACAAAACAGTCCAATAACAATAACCCTCAAAATGAAATCAAATCACAACCCAAGACACTCGAATCAACTTATCATTAGATAATATGTAGGTGATTAGATTAGAGCTTATAAAACATACATTAATCAGTGATTAATAGGTTAATTCATCACGCAGAACTCAATTTAGAAAACTGGAAAATAAATCCGAACATCAAGTATCAGTTAACATTGGTTAATGAGAATTCGAACAGGAAATCAAACTAAATCATGAATCTATTGGTTGGTAATTGAAACAACCCATGTTGTCACTTTCCGTTCCCAGAATACGTATTTTAATACATGTACTGCTTTAATATATTTATTTAAATATTTATCATGTATTGTTTTGTATTTAAATCTCTTTAAATTCATGTTAATTAATTTCCTGCAATTAATTTTCTGTATTTTACTTTCTGCTTTTATTCTCTGCTTTAGCTTACTTTAGGTTTGGCCTAGATTGGTTTATTTTCGGGTTATGGTGGTTCATCATGAACCGAACCCGCCATCACCATTTAAAGCCCCAATCCTTTCTCTCTCTCTCTCTCTCTTCATTACTTCTCCTTCTCATTTACTCTTCTTCTTCTTCATAACTCCCTCTACCTACCAACTCATAGGCAAGTACAACTTGTTTCCCCAAAAGAGCCTATTTTTATTGTTCCATTAGCTTCTTCTCATGTTTCTAAGACACATTAGAACTTGTCATTTTCCATTTTGAGACTTTAATTTTTGTAGATCTAGAAATTAGTTATTTTCGGATTTTGGTGGTTTTGATCTATCAAACTTCTTTGTTTTCAAGTTTTGATGGTTCCATGTTGTAGAGAATTTTATTCTACCCAATTTTGACCTTTGAAAAGTTGGATTTGGACTTATTTTGACCAAGTTATGGACTTTTGAAGCTTTGGGTTCAAACCATGGAGTTCTTGCTGATTTAGAGAAGACAGTAACCAGTGTGCGTGAGCTTTTTAGCTGCGCCACTGAGCTGCGCGCGCTCTTTAGCGCAGCGCAGTCTGACTCATACGCTACCTTTTGGAGGCGTATGTCTTGCATATGCTGCCTTGAAGAGGAGTCGTATGGAGCCCATACGCTGCCTCTTTGAGCGTAGGCTGACTTGAGCGTAGGCTGACTTGAGCGTAGCCTGACTTGAGCGTAGGCTAACTTGAGCATAGCCTGACTTGAGCGTAGCCTGACTTGAGCGTAGCCTGACTTGAGCGTAGCCTGACTTGAGCGTAGCCTGACTTGAGCGTAGGCTGACTTGAGCGTAGCCTGACTTGAGCGTAGGCTGACTTGAGCGTAGCCTGACTTGAGCGTAGGCTGACTTGAGCGTAGCTTGACTTGAGCGTAGCCTGACTTGAGCGTAGGATGACTTGAGCGTAACCTGACTTGAGCGTAGCCTGACTTGAGCGCAGCCTGACTTGAGCGCAGTCTGACTCAGGCGCAACCTGATGTTTAGGCGCAACTGGACCTGACCCTACTTACCCTGGATCTTCTATAGCCCTGTATATTGATATTTTATTAGATATTTAACGTCCATTTTATATCCTTACGCCTTTCGGCATAAACTTGATATAATCATGATATGTTAATATTTCTGTTAAATATAGATTGTTACGTGGGATGTACCATGTGTCGTGAATTGAGTTATAGATACCCCGATTGACTGGAATTAAACCCTGAGAGTTGTAGACTCGACCCTACTGAATACTAGTTGACTTTCATACCTTGTCACCATTGATAATGATTGTGACCTTGACTAATAATTGATCATGCGTTCCTAGTTGGAACTAAGAGACTGGCTAGTCGTCTTTTTTAATTGAATGAATGAGACACATTCATATTAATTATGAACTATTGAAATCGACTGGCTAATCCCGAATATTGGCATACAGGCACATGCAGGCTTCAATTCATTTATTATTTATTTATCTTACCAACGAAGCATGTGTACTTTATGGTCAAGGCATGATTACTCCGTGGTTAGTTTTGATTGTTGCATTACGCTATGTAAGACCTACAACCTGACCGTACTGGTATCATTGTAGAGTTGTGCATATCGTACCCCGTACGAAAGTACTCATTCTGAATGACCATGATCCACGGCATGGTACTTCACTCAACGTAGAGACTATTAAGTTAAATAAAATAATAATTGCATGGAGAGAATAGATTCTCGAGTTCTTACATGGCAGCCCTCTTGGGACTAGTAGTGCCCGACAGGCCGGTTGGTCCCCACAGATACTGCAAATCTGCCACACGGGCAGGGAGCAGTATCTGGTTATATTATCTATTGAATATTATATATTAATGACGGGCGTCCCGCTGGGACTCGTCTAATTCATGATTGGCACAATTGATTGACTGGGTAAACTAGCCTTGCTTGCGCATAGTAAGAACTGAGAAATCCTTTATTGCATAATTCCAGATAACTTGGGACTCACAATAGCAAGCCGTAGTAGTTGCCTGGCCGTTTAAATTGATTTATTTGTGTACTGTACCTACTCTGTTACTTAACTGAGATGATCAGAATGTCAGGACATGACGGGCCAACTTCTGTCCTTATTTGGTTGGGAGGTTGGTTCGAAGTGTCGTGATGTTGTGTGAGTCCTAGTAGATAGCAGAGATCTATTATCATATTCTCTTATTACTGGCTTCATTCCTCATATCGTGCTTCCTTGCGGTACTTGCTATTAGAGGTCTAACCTCTCTGGTTTTGCATGGCCAGATTTAGAGCCGGTCCCCGAGGACTCAGCTTACTTCCACCTCCAAGATGGTCAATACTAGAGGAATGATCGCAGGAGGACTCGAGTGGGTTCCTTACTTCCCCGCTCGTTTTATTAATTACTTTACATTTTGCCGCTTGGCACCGACATGTTAGTCGGATAGTCTTGCACTTACTTTTACATAATTGTAATTAAGTCAGACTGCAGCTGATAACAATTGTGTATATATTGCTATATCATCTGGGTATGTTTTGTAAAGCCAGATCTCAAGAACATTTTGACTAAGCGTTTGGGACGCCTTATTGCTTTATCTTAAATGTTCTCTGTTATTGCTTCTTGTTTGAATGATTGAGACAATAGATGTGAAGTAACCATAGTGAGACTTTCATGTAGTATGCACCCCCTTATCTTTTAGATAGCATTGATCATATTATACGGTATTCATCTACCCGTAATACGTAGCTGGCTGAGTCATTCTCCCGCTATCCAGTATTCTGGTTCTGGGGCGTGACAAGGTTTTAGTGGTGGCCCATGCAGGTCTGGTTCTAGACTTGTGGGGTATTTTAATTTATAGGATATCTCAAATCACACATGTTCCCCCTTAATCTCATGATTCGTTGGTTCTTAACTCCATCTTGACATTCCAGTATCCTTTGACTTTATTGATCATTCCTGTCCGGTCGTTTGATTTTTCTCTTATCTTTTTTCTTAGGGGTACCTCGTCTGCGCCTGTCAGAGCTAGACAGCAACAACATGGACAGCAACATGGACAACCTAACCATGTTGGTCAGCAACAAGGGCCGGTACTAACTCAAGAGACTACCCAGGAAGAAGTGATAGTGGAAGCAGCAGCTGGATCGCAGTATCTGGATGTTCTACCACCACCAACAGTTCCATCTACCCCTACGGAAATGAACACACCGGCTCTTCTGGAAATCATGAGAGGGGTGATGGCTACTCAACAACATCAGATGTTAGCCCAAAAGCGCATGCACGCTCAGTTGCAAGAGCAGAACATACTACTCAACCAAGGGTTGCAGACAGCTTTGAAAAGAGAGGCAAGGCCGGATTCTGGAGCATCAACCAGATTTTGCAAGTTCAACCCCCGCCGTTTTGAAGGAACGGAGGATGCCATCTCAACAGATGCATGGCTTAAGGATATTGAGGCTATTTTGACGGCGGCTAAGGTACCGGCAGAAGAACGTATGGATCAGGTGAAGTTTTTACTTCAGGATCTCGCACGTGATTGGTGGGAATCAGAGAAGATAGGCATCAGACGTCCTGTGGCTTGGAATGATTTTACAGCAAGATTCAAGACAAAGTACTATGGAGTTGTGGCGCAGTTTGAGCTACAACAGAAGTTTATCAACCTCAAGCAGGCCGGCAAGACGGTAGATGCTTATGCAGCGGAGTTCTGCAGATTTAGTAGGTTTGCCCCAGAGATGGTAGCGACAGAGCGCCAGAGGGCTATGAGGTTTCAGCAAGGGTTTCATCTTGAGCTCTTGCAATTGATAGAGGGGCACAATTACCAGACTTTTGATAAGATATTGACGGCAACCCGAAGGTATGAGATCACCATTCAGAGGATCACAGTAAGGACTGGAGGTCAGAAGAGATCTCACAGTCAGATTGAAGGAGGAGGGGGAGCAGCGCCCCGAACAACAGCACCATCCCTTGGCATTCGCATTCACGATGTGGCAATGCGAGGGCCAGCACCACCACCCAGGCAGCAGCAGCAACAGAAGAAGAACTAGCAACCCCCAGCGTGCTGTACTTATTGTGGGAAGATGGGGTACACTAGAGATGTGTGTCGGGCATTAAACGGACTGTATTTGATATGTGGAAATCCAGATCATCGGGTTGCCACTTGTCCCATGAATTCGAGGTCAGGAGGACCAGGGCAACAGTTTCCTGCTCTGCCAGCACCAGGGGCAGGGCAGTATCGAGGACCAGCGGTAGCAGTGAGACCATTGGCCCAGCGTCCGTTAATACCACAGGCTCAGATGTTTCGACAGCAGGGACCGCCGATACAGCAACACCAGCATAGACCACTCCAGCATCATCAAGGCAGGGGCCAGCAGCAGCACCAGACTAGGCCACCGCATGGAAACCAGCAAGGAGGTCGAAGGCAGGCATTCACACTGTCCTTGGAGGAGGCATTAACATCGGGAGATGTTGTGGCAGGTAACATTCTTGTCGGCTCATATCCCGCAGTAGCATTGTTTGATTCAGGAGCATCACACTCGTTTATATCTGCACAATTTGTGACACGGCTAGGAATGGAGTTCGAGGCATTGCCAGGGAGGTTGAATATACTCACTGGCAATGGGCTCGTAGGAGTTAGTAGAGTTATTCTAGCGTGTAGTATTGTAGTTTACGGGCATTCCTTACCCGCCCAGTTGATAGAATTTCCTGTTGGAAATTTCGACGTTATCTTAGGCATGGACTGGCTGAAAGACAGTCATGCGACAATAGATTGTCGTAGTGGGAGTGTATCTTTTGATATTCCAGGCATAAAGAAATTTACCTTAGTCAAATCAGAGGCAACTCAGCAAGATCAGGGAGTAATAACGGCAATGGAAGAAGTTCAAGTTCCGAAGGTCGTTGAAGAATTTCGAGACGTGTTTCCCGAAGAACTTCCAGGTCTACCACCGGTTAGAGATATTGAGTTCAGCATAGAATTGGCACCTGGAACTAAACCAATATCAGATCGGGTTTACAGAATGGCGGATTCGGAGCAGGCCAAGGTGTATCAGCACATAGAGGAATTGAAGGAGAAGAAGTTTATCCAAGCTAGCATATCACTATGGGCAGCACCAGTGGTACTTGTGGGGAAGAAGGATGGATCATCCATAATATGCATCGATTACAGGAAGCTTAACGCGGCGACAGTAAAGAACAAGTACCCACTACCCAGGATCGACGACTTGCTTGACCAGTTGAGCACAGCTAGAGTTTTCTCCAAGATAGATCTTCGTTCAGGGTACCATCAAGTGAGGGTTCGAAAGGAAGACATTCCCAAGACAGCATTCAGGTCGAAGTATGGACATTATGAATTCTTAGTAATGCCGTTTGGTTTGACCAATGCTCCAGCTATATTCATAGATTTGATGAACCGCATCTTTATGCCATATTTAGATCAGTTTGTCGTGGTATTTCTCGACGACATTCTCGTATACTCTGCTAGTGAAGAGGAGCATGAAGACCACCTCAGAAAAGTATTGCAGGTACTGAGAGAGAACCAGTTGTATGCCAAGCTCAGCGAGTGTGAGTTCTGGATGGACCACATTTCATTTCTGGGTCACATCATATCAGGAGCTGGAGTAGCAGTGGATCCCAAGAAGATAGAAGCAGTAGAGAGTTGGCCAGTACCCAAGACCGTAGCTGATGTACGAAGTTTCTTGGGATTGGCAGGATATTACAGAAGGTTTGTATCAGGTTTTGCAAGACTTTCAGCACCCATGACCCGCTTGACACGAAAGGATGTACCATTCGTCTGGTCGACAGAATGCCAGGCATCATTTGAGAATCTGAAGCAGAAGTTGATATCAGCACCTATCCTTACATTGCCAGTTGGGCCCGGAGGTTTTACTGTATATTGTGATGCGTCAGGTAAAGGACTTGGATGTGTCCTTATACAACATGGGAAGGTGATAGCGTATGCATCTAGGCAACTTCGAGACCACGAGAAAAATTATCCAACTCATGATTTGGAGTTGGCGGCAGTAGTATTTGCTTTGAAGCTATGGAGGCATTACTTATATGGTGACCGAGCGGACATGTACACAGACCACAAAAGTCTGAAGTACATCTTTACTCAGAAGGAGCTGAACATGAGGCAGAGAAGATGGTTAGAGCTGATCAAGGATTATGACGTGGAGCTTCAGTATCATCCAGGCAAGGCTAATGTGGTAGCAGACGCTCTCAGCAGAAGAGGTGGCACATTTATGTTGACAACGCAGAAGCACATCTTAGAAGACCTTCAGGAGATGGGCATCAAAGTTATACTTCCTAATGATATAGGAATTCTGGCGAGTCTACAAGTTCAATCCGACTTGGTAGGCAGGATCAAGGCAGCCCAGGCACAGGACCCAAGGATTCAGAAGCTTAGGGCAGAATGTGAGTCAGGGCTCAGAAAGGAGATGCAAATCCACGAAGATGGTACGTAGGTTTGGATCACGTCTATGTGTACCTAGTAGAGATATCAGACAGGAAGTTATGACAGAAGCTCACAGTTCTCAGTATTCTATACATCCTGGAGGGACCAAGATGTATCAAGATATCAAGCAGCACTTCTGGTGGAACGGGATGAAGAGGGAGATAGCTAGGTTTGTTTCTCGTTGCTTGATATGTCAGCAAGTAAAGGCAGAACAGCAGAGGCCAGCTGGATTATTACAACCGCTTCCTATCCCGGAATAGAAGTGGGAACACATCACAATGGACTTTGTGACCGGTTTACCGAGATCACCAAGTGGTAAATATGCTATTTGGGTGATAGTAGATCGGCTTACAAAGGTAGCACACTTTCTTCCTTTCAGAGTAGGACAATCTACAGAAAAGTTGGCAGAGTTGTACATGCAGCAGATAGTCAGGCAGCATGGAGTCCCTGTCAGTATTGTGTCAGACAGAGATACCCGTTTCACATCGCATTTTTGGAAGAGCTTACATCGTAGTTTGGGCACCAAGTTAAAATTTAGTACAGCTTACCATCCACAGACGGACGGCCAATCAGAAAGGACAATTCAGACTTTGGAAGATATGTTGCGAGCTTGCACCCTAAATTTTGGATGATCTTGGGAAAGCCACCTGCACTTGGTTGAGTTTTCATATAACAACAGTTATCAAGCCAGTATCCAAATGGCGCCATTTGAGGCACTATATGGTAAGAAGTGTAGGTCGCCACTAGCATAGGATGATATCGGAGACAGAAAGATGTTAGGCCCAGAAATGATTGTTCAGACAGTTGAATTGGTTAAAGGAATTAGAGAGCGACTTCGAGTTACGCAGGATCGACATCGTCATTGGGCGGACCAGCATCGTAGGCCGCTAGAGTTTTCTATTGGAGACCACGTATTCTTACGAATCTCACCTACCCGTGGGGTCATTAGATTTGGCGTTCGCGGGAAGTTAAGTCCGCGGTACGTGGGCCCATTTATTATCCTTGATAGGGTGGGCGATGTTGCTTATCATTTATCCCTTCCGTCTTCGTTACGAGAGGTACACGACGTGTTTCATGTATCTCAGCTGCGAAGGTATGTATCGGACCCAAGCCATATCCTTGATCATTCTGAGCTGGTTGTTGGTACCAACATGTCTTATGAGGAACGACCTGTGTCTATTTTGGACCGAAGAGAAAAGATACTCAAGAACCGAACAATTAGTCTTGTCCGGGTTGCTTGGGGTCATCACTCATTAGGAGAGTCAACGTGGGAATGTGAGGATGATATCCGATCACGGTATCCACATCTGTTTGACTCACAAGGTATATTTCTTTCCGTGTACCTTGATTGTCTTAACTCCGCATGCTAGTCGCCCTATGAGTAGAAATTACTTGATATCGTAGATTGTTAAATATAGATATGTTACTTGCTATGGACATTGTAAAATGATTGCTTGCTTAAATTGCTTGTACTAGTTTGGCCTTGATATTTCTATCCTGCTTGGATTTGAAATTTCGAGGACGAAATTTTTCTAAGGAGGGTAGAGATGTCACTCCTCGTTCCCAGAATACATATTTTAATACATGTACTGCTTTTATATATTTATTTAAATATTTATCATGTATTGTTTTGTATTTAAATCTCTTTAAATTTATGTTAATTAATTTCCTGCAATTAATTTTCTGTATTTTACTTTCTGCTTTTATTCTCTGCTTTAGCTTCCTTTAGGTTTGGCCTAGGTTGGTTTATTTTCGGATTATGGTGGTTCATCATGAATCGAACCTACCATCACCATTTAAAGCCCCAATCCTTTCTCTCTCTCTCTTCATTACGTCTCCTTCTCATTTACTCTTCTTCTTCTTCATAACTCCCTCTACCTACCAACTCATAGGCAAGTGCAACTTGCTTCCACAAAAGAGCCCATTTTTATTGTTCCATTAGCTTCTCCTCATGTTTCTAAGACACATTAGAACTTGTCATTTTCTATTTTGAGGCTTTAATTTTTATAGATCTAGAAATTAGTTATTTTCGGATTTTGGTGGTTTTGATCTATCAAACTTCTTTGTTTTCAAGTTTTGATGGTTTCATGTTGTAGAAAATTTTATTCTACCCAATTTTGACCTTTGAAAAGTTGGATTTGGACTTATTTTGACTAAGTTATGGACTTTTGAAGCTTTGGGTTCAAACCATGGAGTTCTTGCTGATTTGGAGAAGACAGTGAGCAGTGTGCGTGAGCTTTTTAGCTGCGCCACTGAGCTGCGCGCGCTCTTTAGCGCAGCGCAGTCTGACTCATATGCTACCTTTTGAAGGCGTATGTCTTGCATACGCTGCCTTGAAGAGGAGTCGTATGGAGTCCAGCTGCCTCTTTGAGTGTAGCCTGACTTGAGCGTAGCCTAACTTGAGCGTAGGCTGACTTGAGCGTAGCTTGACTTGAGCGTAGGCTGACTTGAGCGTAGCCTGACTTGAGCGTAGCCTGACTTGAGCGTAGGCTGACTTGAGCGTAGGCTGACTTGAGCGTAGCCTGACTTGAGCGTAGGCTGACTTGAGCGTAGCCTGACTTGAGCGTAGGCTGACTTGAGCGTAGCCTGACTTGAGCGTAGCCTGACTTGAGCGTAGCCTGACTTGAGCGCAGCCTGACTTGAGCGCAGTCTGACTCAGGCGCAACCTGATGTTTAGGCGCAACTGGACCTGACCCTACTTACCCTGGATCTTCTATAGCCCTGTATATTGATATTTTATTAGATATTTAACGTCCATTTTATATCCTTACGCCTTTTGGCATAAACTTGATATAATCATGATATGTTAATATTTCTGTTAAATATAGATTGTTACGTGGGATGTACCATGTGTCGTGAATTGAGTTATAGATACCCCGATTGACTGGAATTAAACCCTGAGAGTTGTAGACTCGACCCCACTGAATACTAGTTGACTTTCATGCCTTGTCACCATTGATAATGATTGTGACCTTGACTAATAATTGATCATGCATTCCTAGTTGGAACTAAGAGACTGGCTAGTCGTCTTTTTGAATTGAATGAATGAGACACATTCATATTAATTATGAACTATTGAAATCGACTGGCTAATCCCGAATATTGGTATACAGGCACATGCAGGCTTCAATTCATTTATTATTTATTTATCTTACCAAAGAAGCATGTGTACTTTATGGTCAAGGCATGATTACTCCGTGGTTAGTTTTGATTGTTGCATTACGCTATGTAAGACCTACAACCTGACCGTACTGGTATCATTGTAGAGTTGTGCATATCGTACCCCGTACGAAAGTACTCATTCTGAATGACCATGATCCACGGCATGGTACTTCACTCAACGTAGAGACTATTAAGTTAAATAAAATAATGATTGCATGGAGAGAATGGATTCCCAAGTTCTTACATGGCAGCCCTCTTGGGACTAGTAGTGCCCGACAGGATAACTACTGAGAAATCCTTGCTTGCGCATAGTAAGAACTGAGAAATCCTTTATTGCATAAATCCAGGATAACTTGGGACTCACAATAGCAAGCCGTAGTAGTTGCCTGGCCGTTTAAATTGATTTGTTTGTGTACTGTACCTACTCTGTTACTTAACTGAGATGATCAGAATGTCAGGACATGACGGGCCAACTTTTGTCCTTGTTTGGTTGGGAGGTTGGTTCGAAGTGTCGTGATGTTGTGTGAGTCCTAGTAGATAGCAGAGATCTATTATCATATTCTCTTATTACTGGCTTCATTCCTCATATCGTGCTTTCTTGCGGTACTTGCTATTAGAGGTCTAACCTCTCTGGTTTTGCATGGCCAGATTTAGAGCCGGTCCCCGAGGACTCAGCTTACTTCCACCTCCAAGATGGTCAATACTAGAGGAATGATCGCAGGAGGACTCGAGTGGGTTCCTTACTTCCCCGTTCGTTTTGTTAATTACTTTACATTTTGTCGCTTGGCACCGACATGTTAGTCGGATAGTCTTGCACTTACTTTTACATAATTGTAATTAAGTCAGACTGCAGCTGATAACAATTGTGTATATGTTGCTATATCATCTGGCTATGTTTTGTAAAGCCAGATCTCAAGAACATTTTGACTAAGCGTTTGGGATGCCTTATTGCTTTATCTTAAATGTTCTCTGTTATTGCTTCTTGTTTGAATGATTGATACAATAGATGTGAAGTGACCATAGTGAGACTTTCATGTAGTATGCACCCCCTTGTCTTTTAGACAGCATTGATCGTATTATACGGTATTCATCTACCCGTAATACGTAGCTGGCTGAGTCATTCCCCCGCTCTCCAGTATTCTGGTTCTGGGGCGTGACACATGTGCACAAGCCCCACACATCCATTTCGTGTCACCCAAGGCCTGATACGGCGTGTCCAATACACAGAACTCAAAAACACATACACAGTGCACTGTCAGTGCACTGTCTCGTGCACACGTGCACTTATGTCGTGTGCATGACACAAGACACGAGGGAGTCTCATGGTCACCCACATAGGTAGCCCACCTATAGGGCTGCCTCATAGGCCCATTGGCCAGTGTCTACAACGTGTCAGTGTCGGACACGAGGCCCATATCAGTGGCAAAAAAATCAACAGTGCACTGCGCAGGCTATTCCCCGTGCACGATTAATTCTTTCCTCGACACGACACGAAACCCAATGAAACTTGGGGAATGTCATGACAGACATTGCCCCTAGGTTTTTCTTGAATCTCGTGTCCTGAAACCCCGTGTCGTGTCCGCTACAGGGCCCGAGTAGCAGGGGATCCCTGTAGCACGTGCGCGAGCGTGTGCGGCGCGTGTCCACTCCACGAATCCGACACAAATCAACACGATAATCATCACAGGAGATTAACAATCAATAAGCAATGATTAAACTAATATTCCTATTCAAAAACATTACATAAAGGAGGTCGAGATGACCTTTGAGGCATTTCGACAAACAGTCATGCACAGGGACTGATACGTGTCCAGAACGGACACGAAACCTAGGGTACCCGACACAAAACCTATACTGGTACTTAGGGGACTCCTAGGGCTTCCTAATGATGAAGACAAATCGAAATTCTATGGAGAAATGAGAAGGTTACCTATTGATGAACAATGGGTAAAAAATCCCCAAATAGAATGATTCCTCAAGCCACCAAAATCCCACAAATTGTTTCCTTCCTGTAAACAATCAATACCAACAGCAAGAACAATGAATTTAGGTCCTAATGGAATTGGTTTGGGGGAAAAAGGATTTAAAAAGGATTTATAATGAATTTCTAAAGATTTGAAAATACCTTTCTTCTCAACTTGTTCTTTCCTAAAGAGGCTAGCCCTAAACTAAGAGAGTACTTATAGGGGTGTGGTTCCCAAAGCTTTAGGTGGATGGCCAAGCCAAGTAGGGTTAGGGTTTGCTAATTTTTGGGCTTTGGGCCAAGTTACATAGGCTATGGCTAAGTTGTTTTATTAATAGGTTCAAACCATAAGTCATGACTTATGACTTATCTAATTCTATGACTAACTAGAGTCTATTGACTAAACCAAGGATTAGGCTAGGTTAGACTAGAGTCATATAACCTAACCAAGTCCATACTAACTAGGGTTAGCTCTTAGGTTGGTCTACAAGAGTCAAACTAGTCAAAGTCAACCTAGTCAACCCTTATTCAAACAATTCCAAAATAATTTCTAAAAATTCTCATAAATTCAAATAAATTCTAATAAATTTAAATTACCCCAAAAATGTCAAAAATATTCTAATCACATGGCTAGGCTCTAGAGTAGGCAGTCTCTACTGTTCACTAGCACAACACCAAAATCACAAGTCATAAATTTAAATAGTTTAAAAATAATTAAAAATCACTAAAAATCATAATATGAAATAAATATCATTAAATAATAATTATAATTATAAAATTTTAAAATTACCCTCTTCTGGAAAACTGGGTGTTACACTCGTACCATGCTTCAGTGCTCCGTCGCTGGCGATTGAGAATCCTTCCAGTGTTCCTGCCAGCACTTGATCTCTGAGTTTACAAAGCGTCTCGTCTTGGAATTGTGCCTCATTGACTCTGTCCATTAGACTTGAACGCACTTGCAACTGCATCATTGTTGAAACAGCTCCTGGTACAATGGCTTCTCTTCCCAGTTTCTTCATTTTTTCTTCGGGTAGTACAATCTCCAGTCCAAGCTTTTCCATGTCCTCCACCAAATGACGCTCCTTGGTCAAGAACATTGCCATCGGGTATCGACTAAGTGCATCTGCAACAACATTAGCCTTACCCGGATGATACTGCAGGTTGATGTCGAAATCCTTCATCAGCTCCAGCCATCGTCTCTGTCGCATGTTCAGCTCCTTCTGAGTGAAAACATATTTAAGACTTTTGTGGTCTGTAAATATTTCCACTCTCTCTCCATAAAGGTAGTGCTTCCATAGCTTCAATGCAAATATCACCGCTGTAAGCTCCAAATCATGTGTGGGATAGTTCTTCTCATGAGTCCGTAATTGCCTAGATGCGTAAGCAATTACTTTCTCGTGTTGTTGAAGAACGCAGCCCAATCCCTTACCGGAAGCATCACTGTAAATTGAGAAACCGCCTGTCTCGCCCCAGAACCAGAATACTGGAGAGCGGAGGAATGACTCAGCTAGCTACGTATTACGGGTACACGAATACCGTATAATACGATCAATGCTGTCTAAAAGACGAGGGGGTGCATACTACATAAAAGTCTCACTATGGTCACTTCACATCTATTGTCTCAATCATTCAAATAAGAAACAGAAATAGAGAACATGTAAGATAAAGCAGTAAGGCGTCCCAAATGCTCAGTCAAAATGTTCTCGATATTTGGCTTTATAAAACATAGCCAGATGATGTAGCAAGTATACACAATTGTTATCAGCTGCAGTCTGACTTAATTATAATTATGTAAAAGTAAGTACAAGATAATCCGACTAACATGTCGGTGCCAAACGGCAAGGTATTAAGTAAATAACAAAACGAGTGGGGAAGTAAGGAACCCACTCGAGTCCTCCTGCGATCATCCCTCTAGTATTGACCATCTTGGAGGTGGAAGTAAGCTGAGTCCTCGGGAACCGACTTTAGATCTGGCCATGCAAAACCAGAGAGGTTAGACCTCTAATAGCAAGTACCGTAAGGAAGCACGATATGAGGAATTTAAACCAGTAAATAAGATAATATAATAATAGATCTTTGCTTGCTACTGGGATTCACATAACATCACGACACTTCGAACCAACCTCCCAACCAAACAAGGACAGAAGTTGTCCCGTCATGTCTTGACACTCTGATCATCTCAGTTAGTCAACAGAGTAGGTACAGTACACAACCAAATCAATTTAAACGGCCATGCAACTACTACGGCTTGCTATGGTGGGTTCCAAGTTATCTTGGAACTATGCGATAAAGGATTCCTCAGTTCTTACTATGTGCAAGCAAGGCTAGTCTATCCAGTCAATCAATTGCGCCAATCATGAATTAGACGAGTTCCAGCGGAACGCCCGTCATCAATATACAATAAATAATATAAGCAGATACCGCTTCCTGCCCGTATGACAGATTTGCAGTATCTGTGGGAACCAGCCGGCCTGTCGGGCACTAATAGTCCCAAAGAGGGCTGCCATGTAAGAACTCGGGAATCTATTCTCTCCATGCAATCATTATTTTATTTAACTTAGTAGCCTCTATGTTAAGTGAAATTCCATGTCGTGGATCATGGTCATTCAGAATGAGTACTTCCGTACAAAGTACGATATGCCCAACTCTACAACGATACCTGTGCGGTTAGGTTGTAGGTCTTACATAGCGTAATACAACAATTAAAGCTAACCACAGAATAAATTATGCCTTGACCATAAAGTACATATGCTGCTTTTGTAGAAAAATAAATAAATTGAAGCCTGCATATGTCTGTATGCCAATATTCGGGATCGTCCAATCGATTACAATAGTTCATAATTAATATGAACGTATCTCATTCATTCAATTCAATAAGACGACTAGTCAGTCTCTTAGTTCCAACTAGGAACGCATGATCAATTATTAGTCAAGGTCACAATCAATATCAATCAATGTTAATTCGGGGCAAGAATCAGTCAAAAGGCATCATGGGCTAGAGTTCATGCGGCCGGAAAATTATAGAAGTTCATGCGGCTGAGAATGCATATGAGGTCAGGATCTCATGCGGTCAGGAAGTGCCATACGGCCACAGAAAACAGCAGTCAACAGCATGCGACCACGGAAAATAGCATACGCCAGGAAATAGCATGCGCCAAGAAACAGCATGTGCCAGAAAACAACATGTGCCAGGAAACAGCATGCGCCAGGACAGCATGCGCCAGCAAACAGCATGCGCCAGCAAACAGCATGGCAACAGCTTTTGCCAGCAAACAGCATGTGCCAGGAAACAGCATGCGCCAGGACAGCATGCGCCAGAAAACAGCATGCGCCAGCAAACAATATGGCAACAGTATTTTGCCAGCAAACAGCATGCGCCAGGAAACAGCATGCGCCAGGACAGCATGCGCCAGAAAACAGCATGCGCCAGCAAACAGCATGGCAACAGTATTTTGCCAGGAAACAGTATGCGCCAGGACAGCATGCGCCAGAAAATAGCATACGCCAGCAAACGTATGGCAACAGTGTTTTGCCAGCAAACAGCATGCGCCAAGAAACAGCATACGCCAGAACAGCATGCGCCAGAAAACAGCATGCGCCAGCAAACAGCATGGCAACAGTATTTTGTCAGCAAACAACATACGCCAGGAAACAGCATGCGCCACGACAGCATGCGCCAGCAAACAGCATGGCAACAGCTTTTTTCAGCAAACAACATGTGCCAGGAAACAGCATGCGCCAGGACAGCATGCGCCAGCAAACAACATGGCAACAGCTTTTTGCCAGCAAACAGCATGCACCCAGAAAATAACATACGCCAGGACAGCATACGCCAGCAAACAGCATGGCAACAGCTTTTTGCCAGCAAACAGCATGCGCCCAGAAATAGCATGCACTGCTCATCTTCCCCAACCAGCCTCCAATGACCATGAAAATCCATGAACCAAAAGAACATAAATCACTCAAAATAAGTCAAAATCAGGACTTTCAATGGTCTAAATTGGATAGAATCAAATTACCTACAACATGGAACCATCAAAACTTAAAAAATAACAAAGTTACTAGATCAAAACCTAAAAATTCCAAAAATGTATTAAACTTAGATCTACATGAAATGAGCCATGGAAATTGAAAATGCTAAGTACTAAAGTATCTAAGAATCTTGAGAGGAGGACAATGGAACAACAAAAATGGAAATCCATCAAGAAGCAAGTTGGCACTTGCCTATGCGGCTGGATAGATGGGAAAAATTATGGAGGATGAAGAAGAAGAGTAATAGAGAAGGAGTAAATGAAGAGAGAGAAAGGGTTTTGGGGTTTTAAATGGGGGTGGTGGTAGGTGGGGAGTTGGGTTCATGTTGAACCATCCAAGGCCGGAAAATAAACCAACTCGGGCCGAACCCAAAAGCAAAGCAGAAAGTAAAATGCTGAAAGTAAAATTACAGAAAAATTAATTAATATGAAATTAAAGGAATTTTAAATATAAAACAATACATGATATATATATATTAAATAAATATATTAAAATAGTACATGAATTAAAATACGTATTTTGGGAACGGAAAGTGACATCACTACCCTCCTTAAAAAAATTTCGTCCTCAAAATTTCAAATCCAAGCAGGATAGAAACATCGGAGCTAAACTAATCGAAGTATAAGTAATTGAGTAAGTAATCATTCTACAATGCCAATAGCAAGTAACATATCTATGTTTAACTATCGACGACACCAAGCAATTCTACTCATAAGGTGACGAGCATGAAGAGTTAAGACAATCAAGGTATACAGAAAGAGATATACCTTGTGAGTCAAACAGGTACGGATACCGTGATCGGATGTCATCCTCACGTTCCCACGTTGACTCCCCTAAAGAGTGATAACCCCAAGCAACCCGAACAGGGCTAATTGTTCGGTTCTTGAGTATCTTCTCTCTTCGGTCCAAAATAGACACAGGCTGATCCTCGTAAGACAGGTTGGTACCAACAACCAGCTCAGAATGATCAAGGATTTGGCTTGGGTCCGGTACATACCTACGTAACTGAGATACATAGAACACGTCATGCACCTCTCGTAACGAAGGTAGAAGGGATAAACGATAAGCAACATCGCCTATCCGATCAAGGATAACAAACGGACCCACGTACCGTGGACTCAACTTCCCGCGAACGCCAAATCTAATGACCCTACGGGTAGGTGAGATCCGTAAGAACATGTGGTCCCCAACGGAAAACTCTAGCAGCCTACGATGCTGGTCCGCCCAATGACGATGCCGATCCTGCGCAACTCGAAGTCGTTCTCTAATTTCCTTGACCACTTCAACTATCTGGACAATCATTTCTGGGCCTAACATCTTCTTCTCCCCGATATCATCCCATGCTAGTGGCGACCTACACTTTTTACCATATAGTACTTCAAATGGCGCCATCTGGATACTAGCTTGATAACTGTTGTTGTATGAGAATTCGACTAAGTGCAGGTGGCTCTCCCAAGATCCTCTAAAATCCAGAGTGTAAGCTCGCAACATATCCTCTAAAGTCTGAATTGTTCTTTCTGATTGTCCGTCCGTCTGGGGATGGTAAGCCGTACTAAATCTTAACTTGGTACCCAGACTATGATGTATGCTCTTCCAAAAATGTGATGCAAAATAGGTATCTCTGACTGACACAATACTGACAGGGACTCCATGCTGCCTGACTATCTGTTGCATATACAACTCTGCCAACTTTTCTGTAGATTGCCCTACTCTGAAAGGAAGAAAGTGTGCCACCTTCGTAATCCGATCTACTATCACCCAAATGGCATCTTTACCACTTGGTGACCTCGGTAAACCGGTCACAAAGTCTATTGTAATATGTTTCCATTTTCATTCCGAAATAGGAAGCGGTTGCAATAACCCAGCTGGCCTCTGCTGCTCTGCCTTCACTTGCTAACATATCAAGTAACGAAAAATGAATCTAGCTATCTCCCTCTTCATTCCGTTCCACCAGAAGTGCTGCTTGATATCTTGGTACATCTTGGTCCCTCCAGGGTATACAGAATACTGGGAACTGTGAGCTTCTGCCATAACCTCCTGTCTGATATCTCCACTAGGCACACATAGACGTGACCCAAACCTAAGTGTACCATCTTCATGAATTCTCATCTCCTTCCTGAGTCCTGACTCACATTCTGCCCTAAGCTTCTGAATCCTTGGGTCCTGTGCCTGAGCTGCCTTGATCCTGTCTACCAAATTGGATTGAACTTGTAGACTTGATAGAACTCCTACATCACTAGGAAGTATAACTTCGATGCCCATCTCCTGAAGGTCTTCTAAGATATGCCTCTATGTTGTCAACATAAATACGCCGCCTCTCCTGTTGAGAGCGTCTGCTACCACATTAGCCTTGCCTAGATGATACTGAAGCTCTACATCGTAATCCTTGATCAACTCCAACCATCTTCTCTGCCTCATGTTCAGCTCCTTCTGAGTAAAGATGTACTTCAGACTTTTATGGTCTGTGTACATGTCCACTCGGTCACCATATAAGTAATGCCTCCATAGCTTCAAAGCAATTACTACTGCCGCCAACTCCAAGTCATGAGTTGGGTAATTCTTCTCGTGGTCTCGAAGTTGCCTAGATGCATATGCTATCACCTTCTCATGTTGCATAAGGACACATCCAAGTCCTTTACCTGACGCATCACAGTATACAGTGAAACCTTCGGGCCCAACTGGCAATGTAAGAATAGGTGCTGATATCAACTTCTGCTTCAAGTTCTCAAATGATGCCTGACATTCTGCCGACCAGACGAATGGTACATCCTTTCGTGTTAAGCGGGTCATGGGTGCTGAAAGTCTTGCAAAGTCTGATACTAACCTTCTGTAATATCCCGCCAATCCCAAGAAACTCTGTACATCTGCTACGGTCTTGGGTACTGGCCAACTCTCTACTGCTTCTACCTTCTTGGGATTCACTGCTACTCCAGCTCCTGATACAATGTGCCCCAAAAATGAAATATGGTCCGACCAAAACTCACACTTGCTGAGCTTGGCATACAACTGGTTCTCTCTCAGAACCTGTAACACTTTTCGAAGGTGGTCCTCATGTTCCTCCTCATTAGCAGAGTAGACGAGAATGTCGTCAAGAAACATAATGACAAATTGATCTAATTATGGCATAAAGATGCGGTTCATCAATCCATAAATATTGCTGGAGCATTGGTCAAACCAAACGGCATTACCAAGAATTCATAATGCCCATACTTCGACCTGAATGCTGTCTTGGGAATATCTTCCTTCCGAACCCTCACTTGATGATATCTTGAACGAAGATCTATCTTGGAGAAAACTCTAGCTCTGCTCAACTGATCAAACAAGTCGTCGATCCTGGGTAGTGGGTACTTGTTCTTTACTGTTGCCGCGTTAAGCTTCCTGTAATCGATGTACAATCTGGATGACCCATCCTTCTTTCCCACAAGTACCACTGGTGTTGCCCATGGTGATATGCTAGCTTGGATAAATTTCTTCTCCTTCAGTTCCTCTATGTGCTGATATACCTTGGCCTGTTCTGAATCCGCCATTCTGTAAACTCGATCTGATATCGGTTTAGTTCCAGGTACCAATTCTATGCTGAACTCAATATCCCTAACCGGTAGTAGACCTGGAAGTTCTTCGGGAAATACGTCTAGAAACTCTTCAACTACCTTCGGGACTTGAACTTCTTCCATTGTCGTTACTACTCCCTGCTCTTGTTGAGTTGCCACTGTTCTGACTAAGGTGAATCTCTTCATGCCTGGAATATCAAAAGATACACTCCCTCTACGACAATCTATTATCGCATGACTGTCTTTCAGCCAGTCCATGCCTAAGATAACGTCGAAATTTCCAACAGGAAATTCTATCAACCGGGCGGGTAAGGAATGCCCGCAAACTACAATGCTACATGCTAGAATAACTCTACTAACTCTTACGAGCCCATTACCAGTGAGTATATTTAACCTCCCTGGCAATGCCTCGAATTCTATTCCTGGCCGTGTTGCAAATTGTACAGATATAAATGAGTGTGATGCTCCCGAATCAAACAATACTACTGCAGGATATGAGGCGACGAGAATGTTACCTGCCACAACATCTCCCGATGCTAATGCCTCCTCCAAGGACAGAGTGAATGCTTGCCCTCGACCGCCTTGTTGGTTCCCATATTGCGACCTAGCCTGGTGCTGCTGCTGGCCCCTTCCTTGATGATGTTGGGGTGGTATATGCTGGTGCTGTTGCATCGACGGTCCCTGCTGCCGAAACATCTGAGCCTGTGTCATGAACGGACAATGTGCCAATGGTCTCACTGCCACCGCTAGTCCTCTATACTGGCCTGTCCCTGGTGCTGGCAGAGCAGGAAATTGTTGCACTGGTCCTCCTGACCTCGAATTCATGGGACAGGTATAACCCGATGATCTGGATTTTCACGTATCAAACACTTTCCGTTCAATGTCCGACACACATCTCTAGTGTGCCCTACATTCCTACAATAAGTGCAGCCTGCTGGGGGTTGCCGGTTCTTCCTCTGTTGCTGTTGCTGCTGCTTTGGTGGTGCTGGCCCTCGTATCGCCACATCGTGAATGCGAACACCAAGGGACGGTACTGTTGTTCGGGGTGCTACTCCCCCTCCTCCTTCAATCTATGGGATCTCTTCTGACCTCCAGTCCTTGCCGTGATCCTCTGAATGGTGATCTCATGCCTTCGGGTTGTCGTCAATACCTCAACAAAAGTCTGATAATTGTGCCCCTCTATCAATTACAAGAGCTCAAGATGAAACCCTTGCTGGAACCTCATAGCCCTCTGGCTTTTCGTTGCTACCATCTCGGGGGCGAACCTACTCAATCTGCAGAACTCCGCCGCATAAGCATCTACCGTCTTGCCGGCCTGCTTAAGGTTGATAAACTTTTGTTGTAGCTCAAACTGTGCCACAACTTTATAGTACTTCGTCTTGAATCTTACGGTAAAATCGTCCCAAGCAACAGGACGTCTGATGCCTACTTCTTCTGATTCCCACCAATCACGTGCGAGATCTTGAAGTAACAACTTCATTTGATCCACACGTTCTTCTGCCGGTACCTTAGCTGCTGTCAAAATAGCCTCAATATCCTTAAGCCATGCATCTGCTGAGATGGCATCTTCCGTGCCCTCGAAACGACGGGGGTTGTACTTGTAAAACCTGGTTGACGCTCCTGAATCTGCCCTTGCCCCTCTTTCTAATGCCGTCTACAACCCTTGGTTGAGTAGTACGTTCTGCTCTTGCAACTGAGTGTGCATGCGTTACTGGGATAACATCTGGTGTTGCTGAGTAGCCATCATCCCTCTCATGATCTCCAGAAGGGCTGGTGTGTCCACTTCCATAGGGGTCGGTGGAACTATTGGTGGCGTTGGAACCTCCGGATACTGCGGTCCAGCTGCTGGTTCCACTATCACTTCTTCTTGGATAGTCTCTTGAGGTAGTACTGGTCCTTGTAGGCCTCAAAAATGAAGTCACGCTGAGTTAATACAGCCTATCAGAACAATGTCTAAAATACACGCTGAGTTCTATCAGACCATTTCCTCAAATATACGCAGAGTTTAAATGGTACACAGAGACAGCTCATCATTTGTCAGAGTGTCATTATGACTGACAGCACGACAGTCAAAGAATGTCTCTTCGTATGCCATGTATGCACGGGACTCGATAGATCTCAGCCGACTATTGCATGACTTTCGAAATCTTCCTCAACAAGATTCAGTCTTCATCAAGTTGGCGTACCAAAAAGATCTTATTGTCATTTAATGTGACTGACAAGGCAATCAATGTCAGAGATTTTGTGCCATTCGAGGCACGTCGAATCAAGACAGCTGGCCGTTCTGTCTCAAGTTGGCGTGTATTCTGAAGCTTTCTGTCTCAAGTTGGCGTGTATTCTGAAGCCTTCTGCCCCAAGTCTGTGTGGATTTCATCCTCAACCAGTTGGCGTAGATTTTATCTCAAATTATCAGATTGGAGTACGTGGCAGACATGCCACAAATCTCTCGTATGCGTGTCCCAGTAACTTGTACACGACTCATACATGATTGCCATGTGTCCAACAGTTATGGGCCACGTCCAGTAACTGCTCATCAACCTTGCGTACGATTGAATCCTGCGTGATTATCAACTATGCATAGGTTATGAAAACAGTTATCTTTTTAGTTATTTTTGACTCTATAAATAGAGTTCTCTTCTCATTCATTGTACAGATATACAGAATATCTAAATTGCTGTCGAATTCTTGAGAGCTTTTCTTCTTCGCATCGTCCAAGGGATAAAGCGATCGTCTTCTAGATCGGATTCCTAAAGTTGTATTTTCCCAGAATCAAAATAAATAAAGTGAATTTATTTATGGAAAACAAATTGGCGACTCTTCTGGGGAAACCTATCTCCTCTTCTGAGATGGCAACAACTCAATGCGACGCTTCGTCGGTCGGATCGACGAAGAAGGTGATATCGATTCAGTTCAATCAACTCGCCTATGAAGAAATACAGCGGGCTAAGAGTGGCAAGCACACTTCAGCCTCCATCACCACCGCCAAATCAAAGGGACGATCTGTCTACGTCCCTAAGAATCTGTTGGCAACCAAAGATGGTGAACTTTCTGCCACAGTGTCTATTACTAATACTGGCAAGAACTCCACTGCAGGCACGCATACTTCTGTGTGCTCGAAGACGGCAGTATCCAAAAGACACGCTGACAGTGATGGCTCTTTAGCCAAATCTGTTTCCGTAGTCACGCAGTCCAGAAGTCACGCTGACAGCACTGGCTCTTTAGCCAAGCCTGTTCTAGCGTGCATTTCCAAACCCAAAAATCACGCTAACAGTACTGGTTCTTTAACTAAGCCTGTCTCAGCGTGTATCCCGCACGCATCATCCACCAAGTCAGCTCTTCCTAACTCAGCATGCGTACCGAAATCTGGCTTTTTAGCCAAGACTTCATATGCTGACAACACTGGTTCCTTAGCCAAATCGTCATCAGCACATTCTAAGAAGAATAGCTCTTTAGCTATTTCTTCCTCCTTGCCAAGTTCTGCTAGAATTGGGGGTAGTCTTGCTATGGCTCCTCCACAAATGGCTCACAAAGTCCCTTCGAATAGGAACAACTCTTTAGTTGTTTCTTCTGCTCCTGTAGTGTTTACTTCAGGAACAGCTTTGGCTGACAATTTTGTTAGTCAAAGAAAAGGAAATAGTCTTTTGACTACTCTTCCTTCTGGACATTCTATGTCTCAAAATTTGAACAAGTCTAAAAAGAAACATTTCTTAATGTCTTCTTCTACGACTTCTTCAAATTGGGCACAGAATTTGTCTTTACAAAAAGGTTTGTTACCAACTCCTACTCAAGGGGATGGTTTAACTCTTCCTTCTCTGCAAATATCCAGATCAATGGAAGGAAAACTTCAAGTGTCAAAAACCAATGTTTTACCTCCAACAGATCTAAGAATGAAACTTAATCAATCCCGTTTGGGAAGCACTTCTGGTGTTAAGAAACCACACCAATCGAAAATGAAAGTAAGAGATCCGGATGCAGAATATGCCAGAAATTATGTGGCTCAGATTAATCACTCCTTGTATAATCAAGAGCCGTCAAGACCCAAGAACAGGAAATACATTCCTAAAAATGCACAAAGATTGTCCTCAAATATACCTCAGCCTTCACATACGGATTTACGAGAACATCTTCAACAAAAAAGGAGGAATAATTCTGTGTCAATGGATCATGACCATGTTGATCATGAATGTGACTTCCAGCCAAGGGTCATAATTCAATGCAGATGTCAAAATAAACGACAGTCTGTCTTTAATCGGATTCAGGGTGAACCTATGTCTGATGAAGATGAACCTCTTTTCGCTTCTATCAACATGACCTCTCGGGATACTGGAGGTAGAACTGATAGTCCAGATGGGGTATACAGAGGCACCAGAGCAAGAGTCTTGGCTTCTAATCAAAGAACTTCGATTTCTGAAGACTATTCTGAATTCCTTGGAGAATCCAACTTCCTACCTCTTTCTACTGGGGGTAGTTCTCCTACAACTAATTTTGATACACAAAGCAATGATTCAGAACAAACAGTATCATCAACAATCCCTCGTATGGTCATAACTTATATGGTGGATGGGAATACTGATTTAAACAATGAACCTTCTTCTTCGATGACTCCCCAAGACCAAAGAATTGCTTCTTTGGAACAACAAATGAAATCTATGGCTGATACTATGAAATCAATATATGAACTTATGGCAAACCAGCTACAAAATCAACGGACTGTACCTGACGCCATACCAATTGACACTGGTGTAGGTCCAGTGCATGTTCCTCCAGCAGTACAATCCAATATCCCTGGGCAAGCTCAACCAATTCCTAGCCATTCGGGAGCTGGGGGTAGTGCTTATAATGCTGTCCCTCCTTCTAACTATTCTCTACAAGCTACAACTCCACAATCTTTCGGAGTCGTTACTGAAGAATTGAGGAATCTCTGAACCCAATTTGAGGCATTTAAACAGAAAGATGGTTTACAAAGGTTAGGTATCAAGCAACCTTATCCAATAGAATGGAAGCAAGTATCATATCCTCCTAAATACAAGCCTCCTACTATCTTATTCTTTGATGGAACCACTTCTCCTAGTCAGTTTATCAATTATTTTGAAGTGATGACTGGCCAGCTACAACCAAGTGACGCCCTCCTTACTCGGGTGTTTGTCGGATGTCTCAAAGGGACGGCTTATGAGTGGTACAGAAGTCTCCCTGATGGGTGTATTACCTCATTTACCGGCTTCAAACAAATGTTTCTTGAACGGTTCTATGAAGGGCTCAATGACATGACTATGTCTGCTCTTATAAGAATCAAACAAAAAAATAATAAGAGCACTGAAAGTTTTATTGAAAGATTTAGAAGAAAAGCTTTAAAAATGCCTCTTGGAACTCCCGATGCCGTCACTATCGATACTTGCAAGTCAAATCTCTTACCAATCATCAGCATGTGGACAGGATCCACTCAATTCCAAGATTGGCCTTCCTTCATCGTCAGTGCCAAAGCTGCCGAAGTCAGAGCCGAGACTTTCAAAGGTCTGGGGGTACACATGAATCCCAATGAATCAGGTCAAAATACTAGCAATAGTACGCAACCTAACAATCGTAAAGGAAAAGAGACTCTCGAAGTCAATCTCCAGAGCAAAAATCAAGAAGTATTATCTGCCCAAGCTACCCCAGCTCCAACAAATCAACAACCAAGAGCACCTCGCCCCAAAGAAGAATACTCTTTTGACGACGATGATGTCCTTGGTATCTTTGAATGTCTACTTAAAGGTAATAAAATACAATTACCTGAAATCAAGAAACCCGATGAAGCTGGCAAGACAGATCATCCTAAATACTGTCCGTACCATAGAATATTGGGTCACACAGCTCGTATATGTTTTGTATTGAAAGGAAAAATCCAGAAAATGATCAAATCTGGAGCTGTCACTCTCACTCCGAAAGAAAAGACCGTCACCTCCAACGTTGTCTCTATGCAATTCGGAGATTTTCCTCCTCAACTCCTCGAAAGCGGGATTGTTCCTATTCCCAAGTCAACTCTTGAAATCGTGAATATTCCCCCTCCACAGTCTGAAGGATTAGTACCAATCACTATTGAAACAGGAGAAATCATCTGGATTCATCCTGATCTGGTGGCAGATTTTGAATCTTCTCCCCTTCAAAAGACTACTTTCTTAAAATCTAAGAAGGCTGAAAAAACTAAGTCATGTCATATGACTTCTTTCGAATCTACTTCCGACACAGAGTTGAAAGATAAGGTAGAAGCACTTGCTGGTGCTACTAGAACAGGGAAACATTATCTAAAGGATTATTCCAAGAGTCCTGAAGATACTCCTGATAGTCCTGAAGATGTTCCTGATATCTCTCCAGCTGACAAAGATATTTCCGATGTTCCTCGGGAGAAAGAATCATCCACTGTACCTGTTCCTTCAACTATACCGTTTGTATCTATTCCTTCCAAGCCCACAGCACTTGAGAAAGGCAAACAACAAGTTCGCTTCGACAAACCAATCAGGAAGTCTCCTCCCCTTGGACTTCAGAAGCCTTATAACTTTGACATTTTAGCTCAACTCGCTAATACTCCATCTAGAATGTCCCTCTTCAAACTTCTACGTCTTTCTAAAGAGACTCGGGAGACATTAAGTGAGGCACTTCTTCAGGCTGACTCTTGTCTCGCACAATTAAAGAAGCCAGATGAAGAACCTGTTACTTGCTTACATTACAATAGTGTATTGGAGATCATCCCAAATATCACCTTTACACAAGATAACATGTTATTGGAGGATAATCGACATGATCGGCCTCTCTACTACACCGGTTATATCGATACGATGAAGGTAGATCGTATTCTTATTGATCCAGGGTCTGCTTTAAGCATAATGCCAAGAAGTTTGTTAGATGAATTAAAAATCCCTTTTCACAAACTTTCCAAGACGGTTACTACTATATTGGGATTCAATCAAAGCCGAAGCGAACCGTTGGGAAAGATTCATCTGAAACTTCAAATAGGCGATTTCAGATCCAAAGTCACTTTCTATGTGATCGAGATCGTGGGATCTTATAATCTTCTCCTGGGAAGACCCTTCCTTCATGAAAATAATGTGGTGCCTTCTACTCTTCATCAGTGCTTCAAATACATTGACAGCGATGGAAAAGTACGAAAGAAAGTTGCTGATTTAAATCCTTTCCGTGGGGTTGAAGCTTATTTCAGTGATTCCCGGATGTACAAAGAGGAGTATACAAAAATAGTACAAGCCATGGAAAAAGAAGATCCGCAAAGTGAGACTTTAATAATCCCTGTTAAAGGTCGAACTACTCAGCCACAGTCTTCTAAACCCTCTGGAGAAGCCCCCTTCATTATTCCAGTGAGCGGACGTATCTCTCCATTACCTCAATCATCTACCCAAGACACACTGATCATTCCTGTCAGTGGGCGTACTACATTTCCTGCATCTTCACTTACAAAATAGGACACTCTGGTAATCCCTGTTGGTGGACGAACTACTCTTCCATCCCAAGCCTCAAGGGAGCTCACCTCTTCTGAGCCATTTGTGATCGATCTTAATCGAAACAAAACTCTTTCTCGTTCTTCTTCTCCCCATTTAGTCATTGATTTGGCTAAGATTTCTAAGGCTCAACCTCCTTCTGATATAAATACTACTACTTTTGAAGTTAATAAAATGTCTCCATCTTTGCAGTATATTGATGTTTGTAATCATGTTCATAATTATTTGCATCTGTTAGATGACTTGAAACAGTAACCATAGGAGTTGTACAGACTTTTCATACAGAAGTATCCTTAGAATCAGTACAAGGTTCATTCTTTCTAGTACCTAGTAGAAAACCAGGAGACACTCCAATATTCTTCTACAAATGACCAAAAAACCCTATCAACCTTGAAGATGATGATAGAAATGATGAATCTAGAAGATTACAGTTGCGTCGTTACAGCCAGCAATCTAAAGATATTATCAAAAATATGGGCTATGACTTCAGAACTGGCCTCAGTAATGGGAAAGGAAGAAAAATGCATGTTCGGATTCCTCCTTTAAAATATGGAAGAACGAAATGCGGATTGGGTTATATTTCTCCTACTCCCTTTATCAATATCATTCATGAAGATCCTAAATCTGACGAAGATAAAAGATCTGATTCTTCTAGTACCTCTTCTTGGGATTCTGATACAAGTATTGGTGACTTCTACCGTAACATTTTGTCTTCTAACATGGTTTCCGTTGATGGTCCTGAAGAAGATGACGAAGACGAATTTGAAATCTCATCCGAATCAGAACAATGGGCCTAAAGGTTAGACAATCAATGGGAGTTTAGATTCGAGCAAAGAGAACCTCCAACTGAAGATAAACTCGTTCAAATAGATGTTGGTGAAGAAGGATCCCCCAAACCAATATTCATTAGTGAAAGTCTTTCAGAAACTGATAAGCAAGACATGATTAAACTTATTCGCGAATACATCGATGTCTTCGCTTGGAGCTATGAAGATATGCCAGGACTTGATCCACAGATAGCAACTCACAAACTCAATATCATGCCAAATGCTAAACCGGTCAAGAAACAACAGCGACGATTTTGTCCAGACATTATGGATGCAATTGAAGCCGAAGTTAACAAACTTATGGCTTCTGGGTTTATTAGAGAGGAACAACACCCTGATTGGGTGGCTAATATAGTTCCTGTCCTTAAAAAGACTGGCAAGATCAGAGTATGCATAGACTATCGTGATCTCAATACGGCATGTCCTAAAGACGAGTTCCTCCTACCAATTACTGATGTTATGATCGATAATACTTGTGGTTTTGAACAGATGTCGTTCATGGACGGGTATTCTGGATACAATCAAATTAAAATGTTTCCAGATGACGAGAAATACACTTCCTTCAGAACGCCGATCGGTACATACTGTTATACAGTGATGCCATTCGGTCTCAAGAATGCAGGAGCAACCTATCAACGAGCTATGAGCACTATATTCCATGAATATTTACAAAAAATAGTCGAATGCTACGTTGATGATATTGCAGTCAAAAGTCGACAAAAGGAGGATCACATCCAAGATTTAAAAACTATATTTGATCTAATGAGTCGGCATCAATTAAGGATGAACCCTACTAAGTCCTTCTTAGGCGTCTCTAGTGGCAAATTTCTCGGCTTCGTCATTACCTCGAAAGGTATACACGTAGATCCCGAGAAGATCAAAGCCATCCAAGAGATGCGTCCTCCACGCACCTTAAAAGAGCTACGAGGATTTCAAGAAAAGATCGCTTATGTCAGGAGATTCATCTCTAATCTTTCAGGATACTGCAGACCATTCAATAAACTTATGAAGAAAGGTGTTTCTTTCGTCTAGACTGACGAATGCCAGAAAGCATTTGAAGACATAAAACAATATCTGATGAACCCCCCAGTATTGGTACCTCCTATTTCAGGAATACCGTTCCTTCTATATACCCGAGCAACGAGTCATTCATTGGGTGCGCTGCTCGCTCAAAAGAATAAAAATGGTCATGAACAAGCCATTTACTATCTCAGTCGTACCATGACCGGAGCTGAACCTCGATATTCACCAGTCGAAAAAGAATGTCTAGCTCTTATGTTCGCTGTCCAAAAGACACGACATTATATCATTGGCCAGACCATTCATGTCATTTCCAGGATCAATCCTATACGAGTCATGATGAAGAAACCAAGTGTTTTAAATTCTCGATTGGCTAACTGGGGAATTTTACTTGCTCAGTATGATATGCACTATATCCCTCAGAAATCGGTCAAAGGACAAGCTTTACTGATTTTCTGGCTGCTCATTCAATTCCAAAAAATTCAAAACTCTACGATGAAATCCCAGATGAAGTCCTAGATTCAAATCAAATTGCTGAAGAAGATCCTACTTGGCGTCTATTCTTTGACGGAGCTTCAAGAATAGGTCCTAATGGTGACATTGTCGCTGGGGTTGGAATCGTTCTTGTATCACCAGAAGGTCTTGCTATCCAAAGAGCTTATTCTTTCGATCAACCATGTTCAAACAATGTAGCTGAGTACAATGCATTGCTTATTGGTCTTCAACTCGCTAAACATTTGAATATTCAACATTTGGAAGCGTATGGAGATTCTAAACTCATTATCAATCAGATAAGGGGTACTTATGAAGTTCGCCATCAAGATCTGGTTCCTTATCATAGATCGGCTATATCTATGGCTTCTTCATTTGAAGGATTCTTCATCGAGCATGTTAAGCGAGCATGTAACACAGAAGCTGATGCTCTTGCTAATCTTGCGACAGTGTTAGCTATTCCGGTTAAACGTCAACAAATGATTGTTGTTTACAATCGAGAATTATTTCATCTTGAGAACAATCTAACTCTAGGACTTCATGTTGATATTGAAGAATCAACATCTCACGATGTCAACACAACAAGAGGATTCGGTATTGATTTAGGGTTCGACAGATTAAATCGTAAATCATCCTCATCTTTATCTGATTCTAGTATAGAATTCATCTTCAGTAATTCAGCTGAGACTCAGAATACTGATAAAGATTGGAGACTTCCTTTCTTAGATTTTGTATTGTATGATATCCTTCCAGATAATCCGAGTGAGGCAGCATCTATTAGACGACGATCACTCAGATTTTATTACAATCATACTACAAAAACTTTATATCGTCGAGCTTATGATGGTTTACTTCTTCGATGTATTGCTGGTGATGAGGCCCAACAAATTATCTGCGAAGCACATGATGGAATTTGTGGAGTACATCAGCCTGGACCAAAACTTCAAGACCGTATTCGACGCATGGGTTATTATTGGCCCACTATGGTATCATATGCCATCGAATATGTAAGGAAGTGTAAAGCTTGTCAAATCCATGCGGATTTTATTCATCAACCTTCAGAATTTCTATACCCAACAGCAGCATCATGGCCTTTCGAAGCTTAGGGCATGGATATTATCGGCCCAATCAACCCGCCGTCATCAAAAGGTCATCGGTTTATTCTCGCAATAACCGATTATTTCTCCAAATGGGCTGAAGCTATTCCTTTATCTGAAGTCAAGACTTCTAACATCATCAGCTTTATCAAGCATCGTGTCATCTACAGATTTGGTGTTTCCCGACGCATTATTCATGATAATGGACCACAGTTTGTCAGTCAGAAATTTACTCGATTCTGTGACGATCATCGGATCAACAATGTGGCTTCTACCGCATATAATCCGGCAGCTAACGGATTAGCAGAAGCTTTCAACAAGACCATCATCAAACTCTTAAAGAAGTTTGTTTCTGCCAACAAACGTAATTGGAGTGAGAAACTCGGTGAATGTTTGTGGGCTTACCGCACTACAGTTCGTAATGCCACTAAATGTACACCTTTCTCTTTGGTGTATGGATGCGAAGCTGTTCTTCCATTAGAGATTCAAATTTCTTCTTTAAGGATAGCAATCGCTAATGAACTTACCACCGAGAATAATGATCGTCTTCGACTTCAGGAATTAGAAGCTCTGGATGAAAAGCGGTTATATGCTCAACAGAATATCGAATTCTATCAAGCTAGAATCTCAAGAGCTTTTAACAAGAAAGTCAGAGTTCGAGCATATCAAAAAGGAGAACTTGTTCTTACAGTCAGACTTCCGATGACTATGACGCACATGAGTAAAGGCAAGTTCGATGCAAAATGGGAAGGTCCATTCATTGTGAATAAAGTCTTTTCTAATGGGGCATATCAGCTTACCACTATGGATGGTAAAGTTACTGTGATGCCCATTAATGGCAAATTCTTGAAGAAATATTATGTGTAATATTTTCATCTGTCAAGATTATTCTCCTATCATTCCCCAGCTAGTAAAAATACCAAAGTCATTGTTCTTTACAAGAATCGTTTCGATATCTTTTATCCCCAGTGGAAATAGATATTCTATTTTGTATCATTTTCTTAGCAAATTCGATATCTAGAAAATCACGTCCATATTACCTCTGAATTTTCTATCTCAGTATCATATTTATGAAAATGATATCTAGTCTTTTGATTCTCGAGTCCAAAGATCATGAAAAATTGAGTTTAAAGATATTTTTATGTCTGAATTCTATTTTTTCTAATCAGTATTAAACTAAGATCATCTCTGGTTTAATATCATCTGATAGAATTACAAAGTTCATTTGTATATTCTATTCTATTGAAATGTGTTATGTATTATTTACCTCTGAACATATTTTCTATGAATACATCATTATCAAAACAACAAAGTCAAAAATCAAATCAAAAGTTCTCATTTGTCTTCATTCAAAATCAAAATATTGATTACAAGTGAAAATGTAAAAGATCTATTTATTAGGAGTTATTAGCTCCTTAATACGATCAAGTACAGTACTCATTTTTTCATCATGAGCTTTACGAACTCTTTCTGCTGCTTCGACTGCGACAATTTGTTCATCAAAAGTGATAATAGCAGATTGGCGACGATTAACTTCTACAATTTGCTCTGCTTGCATCTGCTCTCGCTCTTGTTGAAGAGTTTGACGGCGTTCAACTTCAGATATACGAGCAGTGACGACCTCAGCCTGCTCCTTTTCTATGAAGGCAATTCGCTTCTGAAGACGAGCCAGCTCCTCTTTCAACTTCTTGAGCTCTTTAGCTTTTGATATTTCATCCTTCTCCAGAAGTTCTACTCTCTGACGAGTAGCTAATATTTCTTCACCCTTTTCTATTAACTTCTCAGATGAAGAAGCAAGAAATTCTTCTAAAGCAGCTTGCTGAGCTTGGACTTCATGTTCCATTTGAGCGATCTCAGCCACAGTCAAAGATTTAACATCTTCCTTCTTGATCTTCCAGTATCTTCGGATAATTGTCTCCAATTCATCTAGGAGATGTTCAAAGAAGATATATTGAGTTTCACAGCCAGCATGTCGCAGTGCTAGGAGCGAGAAATTGACTACCGTTCGGAGCTCAGAGAAGGGCATAGTTTTGTCTTTCAAGAAACGCCTGGAGTACGTATCCAGATATGAATAGATGATATCTGAATACATCCCCAGAGTCCTTGCTAATCCCGTCTCAAACCCAGGAGTTGCTGTCATTATTGAAGAAGAAGCTTGTACGTTCTCTATCCTGGGAATTGAAGTATGTGTCGCTGGAGAAGTTGGCAAATGCGAGCTCCCTTCATCAACATCATTCTGGATAAGTGGAGCATTAGTCGAGCTCATTGCTGCAGCAGTTCCTACTAGTCAAAAGAAAAATAATCAGCATATAAAGAAAAAGAAACAGTAGAAACAGAATTTGAAATAAAATTCTTCCAGGCTAAGGTTCATATTCTATATGTTGAGGAAGTCTCGCATCCTCTCGCAGTCGATCCATAATGGTGTCTGACACCTGCTTTATGTGACTACTACCAGCTCCAGAATTACTGAGTGCTGGAGCATTATCAGGAGATTGAGCAGGTTCAGAACTGAGCTCCATTCTATTTTCTCTGATTTTATCTTCATCATAATGAGTGGAAGTCTCATGATGCCAATCCTCTTCCTCTTCAGCCTCTTCCTCTTTTTCAGAGTGTTCTTCTTCAGACTCTCTTGGATCCCCAGCTTTAGGATGGGTCTCTGATCCAGAATCCATGATATTCACATCAACATCTATTTCTTGAGATGGATGAATCTCAGGAACAGTAACAATAGCGAGCTCAGGTTCTTGAGTTTCAATTTCCATGGACTCGGTATTGACTGCAGGTTCAGTCTCTTCTGGAATGTTAGTTTGAAGAATGATGTCTTTACAAACATTCTTCAATAATTTATCAGCAGCTGATAGTTCAGACGTTGGCACGTCTTCATCGTCTCTGGCCGAAGAAATATTTTCTTCAACCTGAGTTTCTTCAATTTGATTAGGTTGAAAAGATGGAACTTCCGGTTGTTCCCTAACTTCTGCCCCGGGAGCTGGTTCTTCTTCTGAATATTCAATTTGATCATCTAATGCCTGGATGACACCCTCTTTCCCGTGCTCAAAAGGGATAATCCTCATCTCTGAAGGTTCAGCAGCTACTCCACTTGTTGTCGGGACAGTCGACTCTACCTCAGTCGGTTCAGCTGAAGTTGCTGGAAGATGAACATGATCAGATTCTGTTCTCTCCGTGGAAACCGCTTCATCGATCTCTGGCAAGATCCCTCCACTCATAATAGTTTCCAGGAGTTCATTGCCTTTCATCTTTCCGACAGTCTTCTTGACGTATCTGCCTCTCGATCTCCTTTTTATCAAAGGAGCATCATCTTCATCTGTATCTTCATCTTTGTCGGCAGCATCGTCTTCATCAACTGGGATGCCACCTAGAGATGAGGTTGCAGTTATTGAAACTCTTTTCTTCTTGGAAGTCTGAGACTTAGTACTCTTTTTAGAGACTGTCTCAGATTCATCACTTCGTTTCCTCTTAGAGATGGACACGAATATTGGAGGAAGAACTTCATCAGGAAAGTTTTGCTCCAGAGATAATTCATATAAGGGTTCAACTTCCGCAGTCTCATCTTCAGGTTCCGGAGTAAATCGTTGAATAACAATCTTCTTCTTCGATATCTTTGATGGAGCTGGGTCGTCTTCTGCGACAAAAGTCTTCAAATGAAAACTCGGCATGAAAGTGCTCGATGAAACATAGAAGCGGGCGTATGTATAGAGCATTTTCGTCCCCGCCCTAGATAGAGGATTCGGCATAGAGAATTCAACTTTTGTATCTCTAGACGTGAAGTATCTCCATGCCCGAGCTCCATCAATTAGTCCTCCACGAGCAGAAAGGCAGATGGTGGCATTCCCAACATGAAGTTGGTCATATCCGAATTGCCGAGCAAATCAGCTCGATAGATATGGTTCTAAGTACGTCATTTCTTCATGACGATATACCAGGTGAGATGGCCGAATCCGCTGCAGCCATTGAAAAGCTACGTCATCTAGCCTGTGCCCTTTTTCTCCGTCTATCATGTTCAGAGGCATGCTCTCATAACCCAATGGCGGAGGAGCACATTGAATCGACCAATGTGATGATCGGTTCAAAATATTTCTGCATTCTGGAAGAGTGTGAACCTTCCAGAAAGTTTCTCCGGCGTACTTCTCTAAAAAGAGGCTGCCGCTCCCTCCTGCTCCCGGAGGTATCAGACCGTCGTGGTGGAGAAGAAGCCAACAATACAAATATGTATAGGACATCTCTATTCTTGGGAATTCATCGGTCATCTTCCTTTGATTAGACAGCATATTGGTTACAAAATTTCGAAGACCTGCGTTCAGCCTGCAAGTCATCGCTGATAATAAGTCTGTCTTATAGCCGTACATAAGGCGCACTGCTGCAAAAACAACGCCTCTATGTATTCTATCCAGAGAGCTGGAGCCAGGAACTACAAATCTTCTTAGCCAGAGAGAGAGGAATCCGGCTAAATGACCGTTCTTTGACAAAGGTTTTCTACTGTCTTACATATGATCTGAAGGTGGTTCCAGCTTTAAATTCATACCAGTTTTCATTGATTGTGAAATCTTTACAGTCATACTTCTCTAGTAGATTGGTGATTTCACTCTCAGAGAGGGGCTTGAAGGAGTTAATTTGATACCTTCTCTTCTCATTTATCTTCTTCTCATCTTTCTCACGATTCATGAAAAAATAAGACATCCACTTCTGGATGTGGCAGCCGGCTTCCTCTTTAGTACTTTTATAATACAGAGTGCATGTGCCGAAATGGCACATCATCTCTTCAAACAGATACACCATCTCCGGTTTTTTCTCCGACAGAAAATTTAGCTCCTCGGTTGTAGGCACATATTCTTCATATGGCAGTGTGCCTGAAGGCAGATGAGAGATGTATTCCATCTCATGAAGGGCAAAACCCATCTCCCCTTTGGGAGTCATAAATGTTCCCGTCCGGTGGTTATATCTTTCAACCAAGACCAGGAATAGAAATGGGTTGGGTTTGAAGCCGTAGGAGGAATTGACGATCGCGTCATAGAGATTTATCTGCTTCAGCTCATTCTAAACTTCTCCAGAACCCAATGGACCAGAGTCCTCCACCTCATATTCTCCTGATTCATTAAGCCTATCATTCTCGGCGTCGAATCAGTAGGATAGAATGCCTTCTCATTTGCCATGAATTTATTTATGAAAACAGGCATCCTGAATGGCTTCAATATAGACGAGTCTTCGGGTGGCTCACATCCCGGCTTCAAACCTCGTAACAAGGATACGTGATTCTCCGGAGCACTGTAGAATCTGTCTTTCTTGTAAATGATTCTGCTCGCCTTAGCTTGCTGATTTTCTGTTAAGTTCCATGTCATCTTTCTGGGGTAACTGGCGTGCATGAATCGCATGATAGACAAACCCCTAGATACCTTCGGCCAGTACATGGGCTTCCTTGCATCACCTTCAAAATAGAAGCAGACCTTCTCCCTGATGCCTTTTGGTTGTGACTTATGTGCTATGGCGTCCCCAAACAGAAAGGCTGGTTTCTTATGGAACACCAAGTCAAGACTCTGGAGTGGTTCACCATTTATCAGGCAGAGCAGAGTTGTGTGGTCTTGATTCGTCAATAAAGACAATCTAGCTTCAGGAGTGTCGAATTGAGGGAACTTTACATGAGATAAGTCATGTTTGAATGAAAAGCTCATATGTCCTTCATAATCAGCTTCTTCACTTCGGATGTTCACTACAGAAAAGAAAAGGAAAAACATCAGATATGTTTTGTCACGCAGACTTCAGAAAAATTTATGTCTACGAGCTTTATGCGTGTTTAACAGTGTTCAAAGAAAATTTCATAAGTCACGCAGACTTCAGACAAAGATCAAAAAGACACGTTGAATGATTTATTCACGCATGTGATTAATTCACGCAAAGTCTAGACGGATTAGAATGAAAAGTCACGCATCATTGCCAGAATCACATTGAAGTGAAAATGACAAAAAAATACGCTAACAGATCAAGACTAATCTATCCAGAGGATGACTCTCAGAAGTCTGCGTGAATAATTCAACATTGACATCTCTGCCAACATACGAAAAATCACGCAGAGTCATGAGAGTCGTGCTTATTTGCGTAAAACACAGAGCTACGTAAACACGAAGATGTGAAGTATGGCCAACCCTAAAGAGAGGGCATACTTTATTAATATCCTTTACCCTAAGAAGGGGGGATATATTTCGAAAGTTCATTATTGATTGTTTTAAGAATCCTAAGATTTCTATGTGGAGTTCATCTTCATCAGTTCGCATCCCCATCTGTCACTTACGTTGCATAGGGGGATGAGTAGCTTCGCGGCGAGGAAGTCTGTCGGTGGTGGCACGTGAAGACGTCACAGGGGCCTTGCCCTTAGCCTGAGCGTCGATTTTAGGAGCCATTACTGAGAAGGAGAAGGAGAAGTCGGGAAAGACGAAGTTTTTCTTCTGTGTGGGATTTTCTCTCTCTAAAGCAAGTAAAGAAAGAAGGAAGTGATTTATGGCCTTTTTATAGGCTCACGAAGAATTTCAAACGGCAAAGTCATCATTTGCTTCGATATAGGAGTTTTGCACGGGATCCTAACCCGCACGGAATCCCAACAGCCCAATCATTTCGGAAGAAATCTTTCCCTGAATCATCTCAGCGTGACTAAATTCATTTTATCATTTCGATTTCAAAGTCTTTCGAAATAATTTATCATTTTTCGAAAACTTTGAAGGGGGTTTTGTAGGGCTCAAAAATGAAGTCACGCTGAGTTAATACAGCCTATCAGAACAATGTCTAAAATACACGCTGAGTTCTATCAGACCATTTCCTCAAATATATGCAGAGTTTAAATGGTACACAGAGACAGCTCATCATTTATCAGAGTGTCATTATGACTGACAGCACGACAGTCAAAGAATGTCTCTTCGTATGCCACATATGCACGGGACTCGAGAGATCTCAGCCGACTATTGCGTGACTTTCGAAATCTTCCTCAACAAGATTCAGTCTTCATCAAGTTAGCGTACCAAAAAGATCTTATTGTCATTTAATGTGACTGACAAGGCAATCAATGTCAGAGATTTTATGCCAGTCGAGGCACGTCGAATCAAGACAGCTGGCCGTTCTGTCTCAAGTTGGCGTGTATTCTGAAGCTTTCTGCCTCAAGTTGGCGTGTATTCTGAAGCCTTCTGCTCCAAGTCTGCGTAGATTTCATCCTCAACCAGTTGGCGTGGATTTCATCTCAAATTATCAGATTGGAGTACATGGCAGACATGCCACAAATCTCTCGTATGCGTGTCCCAGTAACTTGTACACGACTCATGCATGATTGCCATGTGTCCAACAGTTATGGGCCACGTCCAGTAACTGCTCATCAACCTTGCGTACGATTGAGTCCTGCGTGATTATCAACTATGCATAGGTTATGAAAACAGTTATCTTTTTAGTTATTTTTGACTCTATAAATAGAGTTCTCTTCTCATTCATTGTACAGATATACAGAATATCTAAATTGCTGTCGAATTCTTGAGAGCTTTTCTTCTTCGCATCGTCCAAGGGATAAAGCGATCGTCTTCTAGATCGGATTCCTAAAGTTATATTTTTCCAGAATCAAAATAAATAAAGTAAATTTATTTATGGAAAACAGTCCTTGTTGCTGACCAACATGGTCAGGTTGCCCATGTTGCCCTTGTTGTTGCTGTCCAGTTCTGACAGGTGTGGACGAGGTGCCCCTAAGGAAAGGGACAAGAGAACAATCAAATGACCGGACATGAAGGATCGATGAAGTCGAAGGATACTGGAATGTCAGGCTAGGGTTGAGAACAACGAATTATGAGATCAAGGGAGAACATGTGTGATTGAGACATCCTATAAATCAAAACACCCCACAAGTCTGAAATCAGACCTGCATGGGCCACCATTAAAACCTTGTCACGCCCCAGAACCAGAATACTGGAGAGCGGAGGAATGACTCAGCCAGCTACGTATTACGGGTAGATGAATACCGTATAATACGATCAATGCTATCTAAAAGATGAGGGGGTGCATACTACATGAAAGTCTTACCATGGTCACTTCACATCTATTGTCTCAATCATTCAAATAAGAAACAGAAATAGAGAACATGTAAGATAAAGCAGTAAGGCGTCCCAAACGCTCAGTCAAAATGTTCTCGATATCTGGCTTTATAAAACATAGCCAGATGATGTAGCAAGTATACACAATTGTTATCAGCTGCAGTCTGACTTAATTACAATTATGTAAAAGTAAGTACAAGACAATCCGACTAACATGTCGGTGCTAAACGGTAAGGTATTAAGTAAATAACAAAATGAGTGGAGAAGTAAGAAACCCACTCGAGTCCTCCTGCGATCATCCCTCTAGTATTGACCATCTTGGAGGTGGAAGCAAGCTGAGTCCTCGGGAACCGGCTCTAGATCTGGCCATGCAAAACCAGAGAGGTTAGACCTCTAATAGCAAGTACCGCAAGGAAGCACGATATATAAAATTTAAACCAGTTAATTATAGAAGCATGGGAAATACTAAAGAAAATGACTCATGCAGCCAAAGAACCCCATGCGGCTCAGAAAGCCCATGCGGCTCGGAGAGTCATGCGGCATAAGGGGCTATGCGGTCCAAGACATCCCATACGGCTCAGAAAGACACGTGGTAGGACAGCCCTCTCCTCTGCCCTCTCGCATTAATTGCTTGACGGCTGACAACTCTAAAAAAATGACAGCCTTGACACAGAAAGAAGTAATTATGACTCTGTCATATGATGAATCTCTAGGAAAGAGAAAAGAGATCTCTGACACAAATCCCCCGAGAGCCATAAAAAATGCCACGTGGCCTTGCCACGTGGGCGTTCTTATGCGGCTCACTTCTTATGCGGTTCAGAGTGAATCCGTCCTATGCGGCTCAGGCCGAGAAAGCCTCATGCGGCTCGAGCAAAGTACTTCTCATGCGGTTCAGAGTGAATCCGTCCTATGTGGCTCAGGCCAAGAAAGCCTCATGCGGCTCGAGCAAAGCACTTCTTATGCGGTTCAGAGTGAATCCGTCCTATGCGGCTCAGGCCGAGAAAGCCTCATGCGGCTCGAGCAAAGCACTTCTCATGCGGTTCAGAGTGAATCCGTCCTATACGGCTCAGGCCGAGAAAGCCTCATGCGGCTCGAGCAAAGAACTTCTTATGCGGTTCAGAATGAATCCGTCCTATACGGCTCAGGCCGAGGAAGCCTCATGCGGCTCAAGTAAAAACTTCTCATACGATTCAAGAGGATCATCTCCATGCGGCTCAGGTGGATGTATCCCTATGCGGCTTACAATGATTACCTCCCTGTGGTTCAAAGGCTCAAGGGAGGGCCACTACCCAGACAGCCCTGACACGTGGCCTTAACCTTATGCATATGCGGCTCACTCGTTATATGGTTCAGATTCTCCAGTGGTTCCTAGGACACGTGTCCTAAGCCGATTAATTTCTCAGAATTACTGCCATCAAAGATTGGGTCAAATCCCAATAATCTGGGACACGTGGCAAGAGAATAAATTTAATTTATTCGCAGACATCAGAAGATCATTATGAGGAAGATTTATTCCAATCAGCATTAATTGCTAATAGGATTTGGTGTAATCTACACTCGATGGCTCGGATTCGTCACAATCAAAACTGAACGGCCTGGATTGACCAATCTACGGGCCGCCGCCATCTCCAAGAGCTAATCATTGGCAACCCTAATGATCACATCCCACTATTATAAATAGCAATGTGCTATTCCCTTATAAAAGAGACAAGATCAGAGAGAAATATGCATATATAGAGAGACTCCCCAATAGTCAAAAAAAAAATACACAGAGAGAGAGATGCCGGAAGAGCAACAGGAGGAGAGCAAGAAGAGCATTTTTTCACCAACGCCAACCATCTTTTCACAAGGAGCCAAAGCCGCATACCGATCATCCAAGGAGTAAGGCAGGGTTGCCGTCGCCTTCCCGAGCCTCTACCGTCACCCCCCAGAATCTAAAATAAACAATTGTACTTAGACTGCTGTACCTAGGTTTTCGTCCCTAGGCTTTCTTTGTACAAGCGAGTTTGTATTGTGAGTCTAAGTTCAGTCCTCCCATAAAACTGTTCTATACTTTTACAATCAATGGCAAACACGATGGCGACTCTGCTGGGGACTAACTTCTCCACGGCTGAGGAGTTGGTGACGCAATCGAATGCAGCCAAGCTTGGCTCCACGCAACAGAAGATGGTCGCCCGGTTCGACCAACAGGCGTTTGAAGAAATGCTCTCCGACAAGAGCGCTGGCCCGGTCCAGAAGCGAGCCCGTACAAAGAAGGCCCGCAAGGAGTGGAGACCCCGATCCTTTATTCCTACTGAAGCTCTTGCAGAAATACCCTCTGTTGCTCAAGACGGCGAGAAAGACTCTCCTGCGGCCCCACTTCAGACCGTAGACAACTCTGTTGTCCCCAAGTCCAGCAGAAGAAAATACTATGATGCTGGTCTTGCAGGGGCAAAGAGGAACTCTATGAGATCCGAGCCGCATAAGGGTATTAGCCACAGGGAGAAAGCTCATGCGGCTACATCCGCCAGCCGCATGGAGAAAACTCATGCGGCCAAATCTGTCAGCCGTATAGCTTATGCGGCTACAGTTGCCAACCACATGAATGAAACTCATGCGGCTAAGAAAGTCAATCGCTTGCAGAAAACCCATACGGCCACAATTGCCAACCGCATGCGGCCAGCCTGCACGGTCGTGACTCATAGCCGCATAAAAACAATTCATCCAACGGCAGAAGACAACCGCATGCAGACAGCCTGCACGGTACCCAATTCTAGCCGCATAGCGTCCGTGCCATGCTTCTCTCGATCAGTCTTTGACCGTCTCTCATGCGGTCCTGACTCTGATGGTTCTCTGGATGATAAGTCAGACTCTGTGGTGTTCAACTTGGACTCCTCCTATTACGCACCCGCAAGTGCTAAAAGGAGGAAGTCTAGGACAGCGCGGGCTCACCAAGCCCAGGCAGCTGTCCCAACCTCTAACTATCGGGGCGTCCCGTTGATTATCACATGGGCCTTTGATGGGAAGTTGTATAGAACCGCTCGAGTCCAGCCCCCGGCGGCAAAAGGACAAAGTGGTTCCTCTGACATGTGTGAGGCGATCCTCCACAAGCGCAAGGAAAGAGAAGGAGCCTCGGCGTGCAAAGAGTCCTCGGTTGAACATCACTGCACCCAAATCATCGTCAACTACTGTTGCAACAGCACGGCAGCAATGGAAGACCGGCCGTCCGTCTTCCAAAGACTACGGCATCCGAGCTCAGAAGACGAGGCACCTCCTGTTGTCTCCTACAATTCCACTCAGAAAATCCCTTCGAGGGGAGAGGAAAGAAGACAAGCATCTCTAGCCCCAAGATATCAACCACTGCAGCTAAGAAACCATCGTCTAAACGGCTGTCCTCCATCGAAATATTCCAACACACCCGTTCAAAGACAAAGTCTGCTGCAATAGGAAATTCATCATCCACATCGCTGGGGGGTCATGGGAACTGGGGGTAGCACTCCTCCGAACATCCACAACAATCCGATGTTTCAAGGAGCCGAGCCCGGGGAAACAACTCTTCCATCAGGTACAATAGACGCTAATGTCCTCGAGGATATCCATGGCTCTCAAGACGAAGCAAGCTCCGAGGCTGGGGATACCGTTCCCTCCGAGTCCGAGCCCGAAGAGAACATTCCCACCTACCCCGATGACTTCTCGGTGCATGGGTACGACTCGGAGGGCACATCCTCCACCGTTCCTTCCATCACTCCTCATGTAAGGACGGTATTCATGACGGACAGCAACCAAGGTGGTTCCAGCGATCGCCAACGCATTGACACTTTGGAGGCCATACTGCAGGCCTTGGTCAAGTCTGTAGATGAAATCAAAGCCGCTCTTCCAACTCTGCAAGGAGAAACGCCTGGCCAAACAAGCACGGGTCCCGCGGTCAATGCGGACTCGAACTCAGCGGCACCAAACCCGGGCAATAATCCTCCCGAAATAACAGCCCCTACCGCGACAGATGAGGCCCGAGAAGTAAGAAGAGAGGTCCAGGAGCTCCGAGCCATGTTCCATGCCCGAGAAAACGCTCAAGACCTCAGAATGCGGCAACCATACCCTGTCGAATGGAGGGATGTTCCATTCCCACCAAAATATAAGCCGTTCAATATCAACCCGTATGATGGCAAGACCTCAGCGAGTCGGTACATCACTTACTTCGAGGTCACCACCGACATCTGCCCCATGATAATGCTATCCTTACGCGATTATTCATTGGGGCATTGGAAGGAGTCGCTTTCGATTGGTATCACAATCTGCCAGACAACTACATCCACTCCTTCGCCGGCTTCAAACGCCTGTTCTTGGAGAGATTCTTCGAAGTAGGGCAGGACGTCACCATGTCCACCCTCATGGACGTCGTCCAAGGGGAGAAGGAGTTGACAAGGAACTATATTGAGCGGTTCCGCCAAACCGCCATAAAGCTGCCCTCCGAAAATCCAGATTCCTCTTTAATTGAAATTTGCCAAAAGAGACTGCTCCCAACAATCAGTCTCTGGATAGGCGAAAGTCAATTCAAAGATTGGAAGACATTCATCATCAGCGCCACGAGCGCCGAAGAACGACTGAAGAAGGCTCGCCAACTGGGATTGCACATCTCGGAAGGAGAAAACTGTTGGCCCATTGGTCATATGGTCAACCTGATTTTAATAATTGATCAAAACTCTGTCTGGATATACGAAGCTTGTTGGGACATCTCAGCTTCTTGGACATAAGCAAGATTGGATATTCACTCCATTCAAGACTGAAGATCTGTTTGCCTACTTGAGTCTGTACTTCCTATGCAATATAATTTTTCACTTTATTTGAGTCTAGGAATACGTTGTACACCGAATCGTACTGGCAAATAGGCTATCCCCAAAATAGTTTAAAATGTTTTAAAATGACCTATCAAAATGTTTACAAAAAGGTTTTCAAAAAGGTTTTCAAAAATCACCAAAAATCTATTTTAAAACCCTAACCTAACCCTGACAGAACTCGGCCAGAGTTCGGCCAGAGTTCGGTTGGTGGCCGTTTGATTTTTGAATTCTCTGGAACTTGGTCCTCCTGCAGTTGCAGATTTGACCAAGATTTGCTCATCGAGTTCTGCCCGAATTCTGCCCGAATTCTGACAGAGTTCTCCCTTTGGAATTCCTATAAATAGAGATGGATTTCGATCATTTCAATTCACTCATTCACTTTCAATCTTCTCTCTATCTAAAAAGCATTCTGCCTTCCAAAGAGTTTTCTAGAGCTTTCATTTTTAGATCCTAAGCCAGTTACAATCCTCTAGTCGATTTGCCAGTGCGGTACGGTATAGAAGTTTCTGAGAGATTGTAATCAGAAGGCTTGATTGAAGAATACATCTTCACATTTGAAGTTGGACGAGTTCTTCGTATCAAAGCTCGTGTTGTAGAAGTTGCAAGGACTTCGTAAGAAAACTTGCGATTTTTCCTATAGTGGATTCAACTGGTAGCAAGAGTTCTACCGACTGGATTAGTCCTCAACAGAGGGATACCAGTATACATCGCTGTCTTTGCGTTTGCTTTCTGAACTCTGTCTTTATATTATTTCAACTGTGATTATATACTGTGATTGTATTGCTAACATTTTTTTTAATTAGCATTATTCCGCTGCCAACTCTATTCACCCCCCTCTAGAGTATTACGCTTTACTTATCGTTCCTACAATTGGTATCAGAGCGGGTGTTACAGGTAAAGCGAGGTAACAGTGCTATTATTTATTCATTATTTATTAGATCACAGCACATCACATGGCTACTATGAAATTCACAAGTGAAGGTCAGGCCACAAACAGACCCCCACTGTTTGATGGTACTAACTACACTTATTGGAAAACACGGATGAGTTTCTTCTTAAAATCTCTTGATTTTGACTTATGGGCTATTGTTCTTGATGGCTATCAGAAGCCACCTTGTATAAATGTCGAGGGAGTTTTGGTTGAAAAACCCCAAAGCAGTTATACAGAGGAAGAAAAGAAAAAGGCCAGTCTTGACGTACGTGCCATTAATGCTCTTTTTTGTGCCTTAGACAGAACAGAATTTAACAGGGTATCTACATGCACAACGGCAAATGGTGTGTGGAAGCTTCTCGAAGTTACACATGAAGGCACGACTCAAGTCAAGGAGTCAAAAGTCAGCAGACTTACTCAAGAGTACGAGGCGTTCAAAATGAAGCCAAATGAAACAGTCACACAAATGTTCGAGAGGTTCTTGGATATTGTAAACCCTTTGTCCTCCTTAGGCAAAGATTGCAGTAACCACGAAAAGATTCGCAAACTCCTGCGAGCTCTCACCAAGAACTGGATTCCAAAGGCTACAGCTATCATTGAAGGAAACGACCTCACCACAATGTCACTTGAAGTACTCATGGGTAAACTACTCACTCATGAACTGGAGCTACAAGATTTTGAAGAGCCTGCTCCAAAGGAGAAGACTATCGCCCTCAAGGCTCAGCACAGAAAAGCTGCTGAAGATGACTCAGACAGCAGTGGATCTGACGCTGAAGATCAAGCTCTCCTAGCAAGGAAGTTCAAAAGATTCATGAGACATGAGAAGAGAGTCAAAGAGAACAACAGCAACAACTGGTATCAAGAAGATGCTGTCTGCTATGGCTGTAAGAAGAAGGGACATATGAAGAAGGACTGTCCCATCAACTCATCATCGAGCAAGAAGAACAACAGGTATAAAAAAGGCAACCTGAAAAGATCAACGTCTCGAAAATATGCCAACACCAGCATATGGCATGAGAGTGAAGCTAGCGACTCAGAAGATGAACATTCAGAGGACGCTGCAAACATCTGCTTTATGGCAATCGATCAGGTACCTACTGAACCTGTAGAAATATATGATGACTTCACCTTTGAGCAATTAGGAGATGCCTTCAGTGACCTGATGCTTGACTACAGGAAACTGCGTAGTAAATATCAGACCGCTAAGAAGGTACTCAAAGAGTACAAAGGAGAAATAGGAAGACTTACCGACCTACTAGCTGAGGTTAGAGCTAATGTTAGTGAGTCTGGTGAGCTTTCCTCTATAAAGCTCTTATTACACGAGACTAAACAGTCATCCGAAGAGAAAGACAAGATTATAGACCAATTGAGAGAAGATCTTTCTAGAGAAAAGAAAAGTCTTCAATCTGCACAAATCAGAATGGAATCACTCACTTCTGATTATACTAAGTTATATGACACTTCCAAAAGGTTGGAAATTAGGTTAGGAAAACAGCCTGAGCCTGCTGCTTCCTATCCTAACACGTGTCACTTACCGAGAATTCGGAACATTCCCAAGCCAAACACTGTCAGACCAAACCATATAAAACCTTTACCCCAAAAGGTTAAGCCCAAACATGATCATAGGTATGCATTCTTCTATACTAGAAAACCCAAACCTACCAACCATGCACACCACTCAGCTTTCAACACTCGACATGCACAATATCATTATTGTGGCCTCATTGGTCATATATCATCTGCATGTAGAATGAGAAAGCTTGTAGATTTAAATGTTTATGCTTGGATACCTAAAGCTAACAATTCAGGACCCTACAAGAAATGGGTACCAAAGGTTTCATCTGCAAACTGTTTTGTAGGTGGAACACCCTTCACATGCTAGAAGCAAATGGATCCTCGACAGCGGTTGCTCACGGCATATGACCGGTGACGCTACCCTATTTGCAACACTGTCGAAGAAGAAGAAGGAAGGTTATGTTTCCTTCGGTAATAATTTGAAAGGGTATATTATTGGTATCGGTGATGTTGGTAAGTCTCCCTATCCCGTGATTAAAGATGTCTGTCTGGTTACCGAGTTGAAACATAATCTGCTCAGCATAAGTCATCTAGCTGATCATGGTTATGGTATCAACTTTGGCAAAGACAAATGTACTATAGTTGATAGCTCAACCGGTAGTACTATCTTTGAAGGAATCAGGGAAGACAATATATATGTTTTCTATCTGCTGGAAGAAGCTAACATTTCAGGTAGATGCTTAATGGCCAAAAGTGATGAGAGTCATCTATGGCACATGAGACTCGGTCATGCAAACATGGATACAATTTCAAGATTATCCACAAAGAAGATAGTACACGGTTTACCAGACATAACATTCAAGAAGGATTCGGTATGCAGCCAATGTGAAAAGAACAAGGCTACCAGATCCACATTCAAGTCTGTAAACGCAGTATGTACTACTAGACCTCTACAATTGCTACACATAGATTTATTCGGTCCTAGCAGCCTCGGAGGTAAATTATATGCATTTGTTATTGTAGATGATTTTTCTAGATACACGTGAGTATATTTCTTGACACGCAAGAATGACACATTATTCGAATTTGTCGTCTTTTGCAAGAAAGTACAAAATGAAAAAGGTTACATGATCACTCGAATTAGAAGCGATCATGGAGGCGAATTCGAGAATGCTGATTTCGAGCAATTTTGTGACACACACGGTTTCATACATGAGTTCTCTTGTCCTAGAACTCCACAACAAAATGGAGTTGTGGAACGTAACAACAGAACTCTAACCGAAATGGCCAGAGTGATGTTAAATCAATTTAGCCTACCCAAATACTTCTGGGCTGAAGCTGTCAATACAGCTTGCTTTGTGCTCAATAGAGTTCTAATTCGACCCAAATCGAAGAAGACTCCATTTGAGTTATGGTTTGATAGAATTCCTTCAGTTTCATACTTTAAGATTTTTGGCTGTAAGTGCTTTATTCTTAATACTAAAGACAACTTGGGAAAGTTTGATGAAAAGGCCGATGAAGGTATATTTCTAGGTTATGCGGCCAAGAGCAAAGGGTACAGAGTCTTCAACAAACGTACCATGATCATCGAAGAATCAATCAACGTCACTTTTGATGAAATAAACCAAATGACTCACGATGATAGTGATGAAGATCTGCCTACATCAAGTTCAACATCAGCTGAACCTGAACCAAGCTCTACACTAGCTGAACCCCCTAGAGGAGATCCAGGAACCAGCTACCTACAGAGTCTACCGAAGAGGTTAAAATTCACAGCTGATCATCCACAAGATTTGGTAATTGGTGACATTACCAAAGGAGTAAGTACTCGATCATCCAGTAGAGATATTGTTTCTAGTGTTGCATTTATTTCACAGCTAGAACCCAAATCTATTAATGAAGCATGTAGTGATAGTTTTTGGATAGATGCTATGCAAGAGGAATTGAACCAATTCGAACGGAATCAAGTTTGGGAACTTGTTCCCAAGCTTATTGATCATCCGGTCATTGGCACCCGTTGGATATTCCGAAACAAACTAAATGAGGATGGTTTAGTAACTCGTAACAAGGCTCGACTCGTAGCTCAAGGATACAATCAAGAAGAGGGTATCGACTATGATGAGACTTATGCCCCAGTTGCGAGATTAGAATCCATTCGAATGTTATGTGCATTTGCATGTTTTCATGATTTCAAACTTTTTTAAATGAATGTAAAAAGTGCTTTTCTAAATGGCTTTATAAAAGAAGAAGTTTTTGTAGCACAACCTCCGGGTTTCACGGATTTCAAAAATCCTGACCATGTTTTCAAGTTGAAGAAAGCCTTATATGGTTTGAAACAAGCCCCTCGTGCTTGGTATGATCGTCTAAGCTCTTTTCTACTTGACAACGGTTTTTTAAAAGGAAAGGTTGACACTACACTATTTATTAAATCTTTTAATGGCAAGCTGCTTTTAATTCAAATCTATGCTGATAATATCATATTTGGATCCACTGATGAATCTCTTTGTCAAGAATTTTCTAAGTGTATGCAGAATGAGTTTGAGATGAGCATGATGGAAGAGCTGAAGTTCTTTTTCGGATTGCAAATCAAACAAACCGACAATGGGACGTTCATTAATCAAGCCAAGTACACAAAAGATTTGCTAAAGAAGTTCGATCTGGACAATGTCAAACCTATTGGCACTCCGATGGCAACTTCAACAAAGCTTGATTCTGACGAACAAGGCAAGCCAGTCGACACACGTAAGTATCGAGGTATGATTGGTAGTTTACTTTACTTAACTGCTAGTCGTCCAGATATAATGTTTAGTGTTTGCCTGTGTGCACGTTTTCAAGCTAACCCAAAGGAATCACATCTGACCGCAGTTAAGCGTATTTTTCGATACCTTAAGGGCACTTCTTCTGTCGGCTTGTGGTATCCCAAAACTAAATCCTTTGACCTTATTGGTTATTCGGATGCAGATTTTGCTGGATGCAAGGTTAATAGAAAAAGTACTAGCGGTACATGTCATTTCTTAGGCAAGGCTCTAGTCTCTTGGTTTAGTAAAAAGCAAAATTCTGTAGCCTTATCAACAACAGAGGCTGAGTATATCGCCGCAGGACGTTGTTGCGCTCAGATTTTATGGATAAAACAAACCCTAGAAGACTTTGATTTATTTTTCACACATATTCCCATTTTCTGTGATAACACGAGCACCATTAATTTGACTAAGAATCCTGTATGTCATTCTCGTACTAAACATATCGAGATTAGACATCATTTTCTTAGAGATCATCATCAAAATGGAGATATAAACCTTGTATACATAGATACTGAAAATCAATTAGCTGACATCTTCACTAAACCTCTAGCGGAAGATCGTTTCAATTATTTACGTCGAGAATTAGGAATTTTGGACGTCAATAATATTAATTGATTTTATTTTATGATTATATATCATTACGCAAAAACTGTGTTAGAGACAAGCTAATAAAGAGTCTGTCTGTCACCACAACTACGGTTGAAGCGAAGCGGTACTTAAGAGTTCCCCGGTGAACCTCCGCCAGCTGGGACAGTACTCCTACAGCTAATCTGAGACAGTCACTGTATAATGACATTTAATTCATAAAATATTATTAATTATGTTATTTGAAGACTAAAATAACTAATCTTTGAATTAAATATTTGCAACGAGTCAATGAAAAAGAAGTAGCAAAAATCAACCTGAAAGAACCCTAGGCGAATTCGGCCAGAGCTCTGACCGAATTCGGCCCGAGTTCGATTAAGGATGTCTGTGTATATATATATATACAGAACCCGAGAGCTTCTTCTCTTCCATTGCTTCCAAACTTTCAAACAGCAGCTCCAGTCGCCCGAAACTCCTCCAAACCCTAGGTATTCACCAACCCATTGCTCCATATCTACTTGGTGAAATCCTTCCAAATTTTGGAATAGTGCGAAGATCGTTCTTCTCTACAACATATCCAATTTTCGTGAGGTATAACTCCCTCTCTCTCCACCTTTCAAATTAGTGCTTTTTATTTCAATGGCACCTAGATTTAATCCGTCTAAGAGGAAGAAGACTACTCCTAGTGAGGAAGGGTCCTCTTCGAATCCTCACACGGATTCTTTGTTTTCGCCGGTCCAAAAGAGCGACGGCGCTTTCGATGGGTTCTTCTTTCAAACCCTCGATCAAGCTTTATTATGGTACGGTGACTTTTCCACCCGATCCATATGTAGCGGCGCTCCGGTTAAATAGACGGTATTCCCTGATCATCGTCACTTATTTGAGGCATTAGGGTTACACTTACTTGTTAAACTGTGCTTCCCAATTACTACTAATGCCATTAGATTGTTCTATTACAATCTCGTAGTTAACACTTTTGACGTGAGCACACGTGTTGGAGGCATAGACATTGAGTTCAATGATGTCCTCCTAGCGAAGATTCTTGGTATTCCCAATGAAGGTGAACCGCTAGTTGATATCACGAAATTCGATTTCTCCGAAGGCACTACACTCACGAGTTTCAAAATGGAACTCTGTGCACCTGACAGAGTACGTTCTAGAAAGTTCAAGGCTAACAACCTGAACTTGTTTAACTATGAATTGCATCGCATCATCTACTCTACTCTTCTTCCAAAATCTACTTCCAAGGATGATGTGACTTCGCTTGAGCTGTCCGCCATGTACCATCTTATCAAGGGGATTCCTTTTTCTGCCCCTAAGACTATTATTCAGATGATGGGACGTTGTCGTGCTAGAGATCGAAATCTCTCTTACACGATGATTCTCTCTCGTATCTTTCAGCGATTCGAGATCGATCTATCGACTTGTACTCAGGACTCTGAGCCCAAGTTACTCCAGCTTTTTCGTCGCAGCCGGACTGCTTCACCTCCACCTCCTGCTCCTCCTACTGTATCATCTTCACCACATTAACCGTATGCCATAACTTTTGAGGGCATACATCAGCATTTATCATCTTTGCACGTCTCGATGACGGACATGGCTCGCGAGCGTGAGTTCCGCGATGTCACCCGTTATCAGGCGATGGCAAACTCCTTGGCTGATATTCGGTTCGCTCAGACTGGTTATTCAACCGGTTCCATCCCTCGAGATCCAGCTTTTTCGGGTTACCGCTGTGAGGATGAGGCTGTTCATGCCTACTTCCAGCCAGGTAACGCCTATGACTGGTATCGTGCACCTCGAGATTACGTTGGTGAGTTCTATGCTGGCGTCCCTACTCATCCTACTGGCGCTGGTACTTCTGGTGCTGATACTTCCGGTCATGCTGGCCACGCTGCTGATGATATTGATGAGGATAGTGATGATGAGATCTGATTTGATTATTAGTGATATTCTATTGTATACTTGGAAATGCTCCGACATTCCAAGTTTTTATTATTTACTTTTTATCAGTACTTTGTAGTTTGCTATCAGTACTTTTTATCTTCGTGGACATGTTTTTGATGTTTCATTTATGACATCTCAGTTTATTTCAGCATTTTGTTTAAGCACTATCTCTTTATACTGCTTCTCCATTTTAAACTGCCTGTGAAATAGCATGCCTGAGATTTTTTTTATGTTTTTGAAGCAATACATGTCTGTGATGATAACTTGTAGAAACATTACATGCCTGTGATGCTATATCTCTAATTCTTATACTATATTTCTTTTATTTGTTTTCTCGCTATTTGTTACTTATGCATTGATTGCGGGGGAGTCTTCTGCATTTAATGCGGGGGAGCCTTCTCTTGTGCAATTATTTTGCTAAGTGACAAAGGGGGAGAAAATTAAAAATGATCTAACATTTTTTTTTGAGTTAAATACAGGTTATGAACAATTTCTACTTTTTGATATTTTTGAACAAGCTTGAACAAGCTTAATGTTATATCATTCATAGTTTGTCAATTATCAAAATGGGGGAGATTGTTGGCCCATTGGTCATATGGTCAACCTGATTTTAATAATTGATCAAAACTCTGTCTGGATATACGAAGCTTGTTGGGACATCTCAGCTTTTTGGACATAAGCAAGATTGGATATTCACTCCGTTCAAGACTGAAGATCTGTTTGCCTACTTGAGTCTGTACTTCCTATGCAATGTAATTTTTCACTTTATTTGAGTCTAGGAATACGTTGTACACCGAGTCGTACTGGCAAATAGGCTATCCCCAAAATAATTCAAAATGTTTTAAAATGACCTATCAAAATGTTTACAAAAAGGTTTTCAAAAATCACCAAAAATTTATTTTAAAACCCTAACCTAACCCTGACAGAACTCGGCCAGAGTTCGGCCAGAGTTCGGCCAGAGTTCGGTTGGTGGCCGTTTGATTTTTGAATTCTCTGGAACTTGGTCCTCCTGGAGTTGCGGATTTGACCGAGATTTGCTCATCGAGTTCTGCCCGAATTCTGCCCGAATTCTGACAGAGTTCTCCCTTTGGAATTCCTATAAATAGAGATGGATTTCGATCATTTCAATTCACTCATTCACTTTCAATCTTCTCTCTATCTAAAAAGCTTTCTGCCTTCCAAAGAGTTTTCTAGAGCTTTCATTTTCAGATCCCAAGCCAGTTACAATCCTCTAGTCGATTTGCCAGTGCGGTACGGTATAGAAGTTTCTGAGAGATTGTAATCAGAAGGCTTGATTGAAGAATACCTCTTCACATTTGAAGTTGGACGAGTTCTTCGTATCAAAGCTCGCGTTGTAGAAGTTGCAAGGACTTCGTAAGAAAACTTGCGGTTTTTCCTATAGTGGATTCAACTGGTAGCAAGAGTTCTACCGACTGGATTAGTCCTCAACAGAGGGATACCAGTATACATCGATGTCTTTGCGTTTGTTTTCTGAACTCTGCCTTTACATTATTTCAACTGTGATTATATACTGTGATTGTGTTGCTAACATTTTTTTTAATTAGCATTATTCCGCTGCCAACTCTATTCACCCCCCCTCTAGAGTATTACGCTTTACTATATCGTTCCAACAAAAACAAGGGCAAGCGTCCCAACAATGATAATGGGGGTAGCCCCTCCAATAATCGGGACAGCAAGGGAAAGCAGGCTATGATGGCCGATACTGCACAAAAACCTGAGCCGAAGCCAACAGACAAACAATGGCCGCAAATCGATTACTCCTTCGAAGACAGTCACGTCAAGCCCATCTTGGACATGCTCATACAAGGGGACAGGATTCAGCTTCCCTCCGATGGAGACTCAAGACGGGGTGATCCCCGTCACTCTGGCGATAATGGAAATTACCAATCTTCTACCTCCCCGAGATCAGGCTGCCGGTCTAGTACCCCTCACCACATCACGAGGGGAGGTTATGTGGATCCATCCAGACTTGGTGTCAGAAGTGACTCGACCCACACCATCTACCACCGACAAAAAGAAAAGTGGAAAAGTCAGGACCTGCCACACAATCTCGGCAGACAACGAGGAAGCTACAGCCTTCGTCACGCGGTCCGGAGCGCAATCCCAACCTGTGGTTGACAATCCAGCTGAAAATCATCAACCCACTACAACTGATGCTCCGGGACCGGCTCAGCCTTCGACGACCGACAAGCCTAGGCCGAAGGAGACTCGCTTCGACAAATCTCTCCGAAAAGAGGCAGCCCAAGGGTTAGAGAGGCCCTACAACTTTGACATCTTAGCACAATTGGCTAACACACCGGCCAAGTTATCACTGTACGAACTCCTCCTAAGGCTCTCCAAGGACGTTCGTATTGCATTAAGCGAAGCACTCCAAAATGCCAATGTCTATCTGGCTCAATCCAACCTCACCGGGGAGGACTCACCCATGGATCTCCAAGACAGCGCCTGCACGGGAGCAATGCCCAACATCGTCTTCACTCTGCAGGACATGCTCATCAAAACCAACCTACACGATCGCCCGCTATACTACACAGGATACATCGGCGATGTGAAGGTGGGTCGGATGCACATAGATCCTGGCTCTTCCATAAGCATCATCCCGAAGGGTCTGCTACATCATCTCCGCATCCCGATGCATCGCCTGACGCCTACAAGCACCGCCGTTAGCGGTTTCAATTCGGACAGGAGCTACCCTATTGGGAAGATTCGTCTGAAATGTCAAATTGGCGACCTCCAATCCGAAGTCACCTGCTACGTCATAGATGCAGACACTTCTTACAACATCCTCTTGGGGCGCCCATGGATACACGACTACATGATTGTACCTTCCACGCTACACCAGTGCTTCAAATATGTCGACAAATACGGCTTCATGAAGACAGAATTTGCTGATATCGATCCCTTCAAAGGGGTCGAATCCTACTACTCGCACTCCTGCCTATACGAAAATTCAGAAAGGCACCTTGATGAAGGAAATAAACAAGCTAGCACCGAAACGGCCACGGGATCAGAAGGACCCCCGACGATCCACCTCCAAGCTCGCAAACCGGGCAAGTCCGCACCCCTTACCGCCACTCTGCGGAAGGACGCAACCAGCCTCTCAGCGCAGGAGGAGCAGATGATAATCCGGCTTCCAAGGTCCGGCCAAGTACCGAGACCCACAACGAGGCCACTGACAATCAGATTGTCGAGAGTCGGTCAACCCCAAACGGAGAAGCTCAATCCCTCCGATAGGCCACTGACGATACGCCTTCCCAAGAAGGGTCGTCACCCCCGATGCGAGGTCTGACGCTTCTAGCGAACCGGCCACTCTTCGCTCTACATCAAGTGCCAAACTGGGGGTCGCTAGTCTGCCAACGACTCCACGCTCTGCTCCATCAACTGAACCACTGACAATCAAGCTTCCCAGGACGTCCTCCCAGTCTTCATTTACACAGGGGGTAGCCGAAGAGGAACCAGAGTTAGCCAAGTACGTGGCCGCCCACACAGATGTTCCCTCCATAGATGATGTAATCCCCCTAGAAAAGATACCTTACTTCATCAATAAAGGGTTATCTTTGAACTACATCGAGCTCAATAAGCTATGTACAATATATGCTATGGAACACGGTATAGGCACTCACCTACACACACAGGTGACAAATGTGAACACCGCGATCCAGCTTACTCCAGTAGAAGACGCTTACCGAATATTCGAGGGAGGAGACCATCCAATCGTCTTCGGCCGGACGAACAACCCGTATCCCCTCACCATAGAAGAAGCCGACCTCGGGTCAGATGCCGGAAGACTGCCTCTGTATCTCTATAGCCCCCAATCCAAATATCTCATACAGAAATAGGGGTATGATCTGGAGACGACGCCAGGTTTGAACTACGGCACTGGGCGACGATTACCTTTGAAGCCGCCAGTCCCGGCGGGCAAACTACGGAACTACTATAGCAAAACTCGATGCGGGTTAGGGTATGTAACGCCTACTACGACCCCTGAAAGTTCAGATGGAGAATGTGACTGGCAGTCACGTTCAACCGGATCACCAACTTCCGACTCGGATACCAGCATCGGAGATGTGTTCAGACAAGTCATGTCAGTCAATATGGCATTCGCCGACGCTTACGAGGAAGACGAAGACATCCCCGAGATCCTCGAGCTAGAGCCGTGGGCCCAACAATTGGATGCACAATGGGAAAAGCGGTTCGAACTGAGAGAACCTCCTACTGAAGATGAGGTTATACAAGTTGACCTCGGCAGCGAATCTTCTCCAAAACCGATTTTCATCAGTAAAAGCCTAACAGACGAAGAACGGAAGTCGCTGCTAGAACTCGTCAGAGAATACATCGATGTGTTTGCCTGGAGCTATGAAGATATGCCAGGATTAAATCCTGACATCGTTCTTCACAAACTCAACATTCGACCAGATGCGAAGCCAGTCAAGCAACAACAGCGACGCTTCCATCCAGGCATCATGGACACGATCGAAGCCGAAGTCAACAAACTGATAGCCAGCGGCTTCATTCGTGAGGAGCAACATCCAGACTAGGTCGCCAACATAGTACCCGTCCTCAAGAAGAATGGGAAGATTCGAATCTGCATCGACTTCCGCAATCTGAACGAGGCGTGCCCCAAAGATGAATTCCCCCTTCCTATCACAGACATCATGATCGACAATACCTGCGGCTTCGAACGTATGTCATTCATGGATGGCTTTTCGGGGTGCAACCAAATCAAAATGTCTCCTGATGACGAAAAGCATACATCATTCCGAACACCAATTGGCACGTACTGCTACACAGTCATGCCTTTCGGTTTGAAGAATGCCGGCGCCACCTATCAAAGAGCCATGAGCATCATCTTCAGAGACCACTTACGCAAGACAGTGGAGTGCTACGTTGACGATATAGCCGTTAAGAGCCGCTGTAAAGGAGACCATCTGCAGGATCTGAGGACGGTATTCGACCTAATACGAGCTCACAATTTGAAAATGAACCCTACAAAGTCCTTTCTGGGCGTATCCAGCGGAAAGTTCTTAGGCTTCATCATCACTGCAAAGGGTATCCATGTAGACCCTGAGAAGACAAAAGCAATCATGGAGATGGGTCCCCCAAGAAATCTCCGCGAACTCAGAGGCCTCCAAGGGAGGCTAGCCTACATCAGGAGGTTCATTTCCAACCTCTTCGGGCGATGCCGACCGTTCATGCACCTCATGAAGAAAGGAGTCTCATTCGTATGGGACGAGGAATGTCAGCGTGCTTTCGACAGCATCAAAGAATATTTGTCAAATCCCCCAGTTTTGGTGGCCCCGGTTCCTGGAAAACCATTCCTGCTCTATGTACGAGCAATGGAACACTCCCTTAGGGCTCTGCTGGCACAGAACAACGATGCAGGCCATGAACAGGCCATATATTACCTCAGCTGAATGATGATTGGGCCAGAGCACCGATACACCGCTGTGAAGAAAGAATGCATCGCCCTAGTGTTCGTCATTCAGAAAATGCGACACTATGTCACCGGACAAACGATACATGTGATCTCACGAGTCAACCCTCTCAGAGTCCTCATGACTAAACCAGGGGCACTCAGCTCTCGACTCGCTACATGGGCAATATTGCTGTCCCCTTATCATATGATCTTTGTCCCACAAAAGGCAGTCAAAGGTCAAGCCCTGACGGACTTTTTAGCAGCCCATCCAGGCTCGGAGTCCTCCAGAATATATAAAGAGATCCCAGATGAGGTCGCTGACTCACATGTAACCTCTCACGGGGCTATATGGCGAATGTTCTTCGACGGTGCTTCGAGGACCGGACCTAAAGGCAATATAGTCGTCGGAGTCGGGGTAGTACTGATCTCCCCTTCCGGATTGGTGATTAACCGCGCTTATTCCCTCACCGATCCCTGCTCGAACAATGTGGCCGAGTACAACGCTCTGGTCATTGGCCTCCAACTTGCAAGAGAGCTGGGGGTAGAATACCTTGAAGCATACGGCGATTCCCAACTAATCGTCAATCAGATCCGGGGATCGTACGAAGTCCGCCACGAAGACATGATCCCTTATCACCAAATAGCGATTGACATCATCTCGTCGTTCGAGGGGTTCTTCATCGAACATGTCCCCAGACTCCGAAATATCGAAGCCGATGCCCTAGCTGGTCTTGCCGCTTCCCTTGCAGTTCCGAATTATGATCACCAATCAGTAGATGTAATAGGCCACGAACTGGTCTGTCCCAAGAACAATGTTCAATTTGTGGCAAGTTATTCCGCACAGACGATCGATGATACCCCAGATTGGAGACAACCATTTATCGACTTCGTCGTCTACGACATCCTGCCCGAGAACCCAAAGGAAGCCACCTCCATTAGACGGCGTTCTCTCAGATTCTTCTACGATACAGAGACAAAAATGCTGTATTGCCGCTCCTACGACGGATTACTGCTTCGGTGTCTGTCAAATGCAGAAGCCAAAGAAGCCGTACGAGAAGCTCACGACGGTGTCTGCGGGGCCCACCAGCCCTGCCCAAAATTGCAAGACCGCCTTCGACGAATGGGCTACTATTGGCCCACGATGGTGGCAGATGCGATAGATTATGCTAGAAAATGCAAAGCCTGCCAAGTTCACACGGACTTCATTCACCAACCATCCGAGTTTCTACATCCGACAGTGGCATCCTGGCCATTCGAAACATGGGGAATGGATATCATTGGTCCAATCATCCCACCTTTCTCCCGAGGATATCGCTTCATACTTGCGATCACTGATTACTTCTCCAAATGGGCGGAAGTTGTCCCACTCGCAGAAGTCAAGACTTCAAACGTGATCAGCTTTCTTAAGCATTACGTCATCTACCGCTTTGGACTGCCCCGAAAGATCATCCATGATAATGGTCCGCAGTTTGCAGGCCACGCATTCTATCGGTTTTGCGATAAGCACCGTATTCAGAATGTCGCTTCGACACCGTACAACCCGGCAGCAAACGGGTTAGCAGAGGCATTCAACAAAACAATCATCAAACTCCTCAAGAAGTTTGTCTCCTCCAACAAACGCGACTGGAATGAGAAGCTCGGCGAATGCTTATGGGCTTATCGTACCACAGTTCGAACAGCCACCGGAAATATGCCACTCTTCCTAGTGTACGGGAGTGAGGCAGTTCTTCCATTAGAGACTCAAATACCCTCACTCCGTGTCACCCTCACTTATCAATTGACAACGGATGACAACTACCGACATCGACTACAAGAGTTGGAGGCCTTAGATGAAAAGCGCCTCCTAGCTCAACAAAGGATCGAGCTATACCAAGCACGCATCTCAGGAGCCTTCAACAAGAAGGTCAAAATCAGAACATTCCAAGTGGGCGATCTTGTTCTGGCAGTCCGGAGGCCAATGGTCATGACTCACAAGACCGCCGGCAAGTTCCAGCCAAAATGGGAAGGCCCATTTATCATAGAGACAGTATTCTCCGACGGTGCTTACCGCCTCGCTAAGCAAAACGGAGACTTGCTCATGTTGCCCGTCAACGGCAAGTTCCTGAAGAAATATTATGTCTAAATAACATCCCAGATTATCGAGTCACGTACCCGCTGGTACCTCTGAACTCACCATCACAACATCCCAGATTATCGAGTTACGTACCCGCTGATACCTCTGAACTCACCATCACAACTTTCCAGATTATTGAGTCACGTACCCGCTGGTACCTCTGAACTCACCCCCATAATTTTCCAGATTATTGAGTCACGTACCCGCTGGTACCACTGAACTCACCCCCATAATTTTCTAGATTATTGAGTCACGTACCCGCTGGTACCACTGAACTCACCCCATAATTTTCCAGATTTTTGAGTCATGTATCCGCTGATACCACTGAACTCACCCTCATAGTTTGTCAAATTTTTGAGTCATGTACCCGCTGGTACCGCTGAACTCACGCTCACCATTCTCCAGATTCTCGAGTTATGTACCCGATGGTGCCTCTGAACTCACATCCCGGTCACTCTTTTAGATAGAAAGTTATGTATGATCATACCTCTGAACTTCCTTCCTGGAGGAGATCCTCCCCCATGATCCAATACCCGCACTTTCAGTGCACAAAAAAGGGTAATCGATCCACAAATTTTCAAAACGGCCATGTTCTCATTACCTCTGAGTCGTTCCACTTCCGCCAAAAATAAATCACCCCTTACATAGAACTTCCATGTCCTCATTACCTCTGAGTCGTTCTATGTGCCCTCCTTCATTAAGCCTACTCATGTCATGTCCTCATTACCTCTGAATGGGAAGGCTCCGTCGAAGAAACCTTCATACTTGCCATGTCCTCATTACCTCTGAGTAAGTATGATGATCCCCTTTCGACCTATTATCTGTACCCACAACCGGAGTACGCCAAGGGTAATAGGCCCACAAATATCCTCTGTTGACCACCAATACCCTCCGTCGAGTTCACTCCGGCCATGTATTCATCACCTCTGAGTAGGAAAACTCTACGTCTAAAAAACTTTTCTGCTTGCCATGTCCTCATTACCTCTGAGCAAGCATGTCGGTTCCCCTTCATCCTATTATCCGTATCCTAAACCAGGATACGCCAAGGATAATAGGCCCACAAATATCCCTTGCTAAACTTCTTAGCATAAATCCATCATCTCATCATGCCCCAGGAGCCCAGCTGCTCTACGGCACTCCTTTTCCCAATACCAAGAGCACCCATGACCACTTTGCCATGGCTGCTTCAGGTATCCTGACCAAAACTTGTTATCTCTACCTGAAACCAAGGTACGCCATGGGTAACAGGTCCACAAATATATCCTCTATGCGGGGGAAAATATCACCACAATATCACAGGCGCAGCAGGCAATACAAATAAAGGGCAGAATTGAAAGTACTCTTTATTTGAAGGAAGTGTCACGACCCGATACTAATTGGGTCGAACCGGATCATGCCCAGCCTGCACCGTTGTTGAGACGGCGGCAGTAAGCTGTTCAGTAGCAGGTAACCATACAGCAACACTATATTTGTCATAACTCAAAATTCGGAAATTTAAAACTTTATTAAACTTTTACAATGGAATGAAAGATACAACTTAAACCATTTTCTACATACATCAAGAAGAAAAGAAAACTCTAGGCAAACAGCTCATCAGTCTCGAAATCCTCGTCTTGGGATCGCGGAACAAAGCCTCATCAGTGATACCTAAAATGTTGGGTCTCCAGTCAGGAGGGAGCAAAGTACAATTCATGCTAATTTAACAATTGAAATAATAATAGAATCATGCACTTTTAAACAGTTTTGAAAATCAACTAAGCAGTTACAGTTTTAAAACAGCTACAGTTTCTGTGATGTGAATAGGCAATGAATATGACCGGCTTGGGTTGTACAGTTGTATCATATTGATACGATATGGCTTATCCCCGTATGTATGAGGGGTAAGCTAACACAGTCAGTATACAGTTTTGGATGTGGTCATACTCATTACACTACTCCCCCAGTCCCCAATAGTTACAGTAGTTACAGTCAGTGCTCTCAGAGAGAGTTCCGTGTTGCATCGTGGTTTAAACTTACATTAAAACGATTACTAAATAATTGTAAACTAACACAAAATGTACTTGCCTTGTATTAGATGACTGGAAAGACGAGTTGATACCGAGGAGGAACGTCAGGTGTATCTTCGAGTTCCTACAGTTGAGAACTCGACTTAGAACTGTTGTATAACCAAGCTAAGTGTGCTAGTCACAATCTCTAGTAGTAAGTCCTAGTCAGGTTTTAAGTTGTTATTAGGCTACAGCTAACGTTTACGTAGCAAGCTACGTGCGTTGATTACACCGGTTAATTTGATTATTTGGAAATATTAACAAGAATCAATTATCTTTAGAAAACTTTGTGCGTTGTAATATATCTATAAAATATAGTTTCTTTCAGTGACAAATCATGAATTAGTTATCCTACTAATATTTTATCCATTTATTTAATTCTTAATTAATTATAAACGAGAAAAGATTACGTTCTATCTGCGGTTATACATCCAATCCAAAACCACCCAAGATCAACATCAACCACCCTGAAAAGAAAGTAGAAATCTACGCTATGCAATACAGGGGCACAGCTAAACATCCTAGAGTTATGGGCTTATGCCCTGTACAATTCTTTTACATAAAATAAGAGAAAATGATTTAGTACCTAATTAAAAATGTGCAGTAAATAATTATCTAAAATAAACAACTTAAAAATAAAATAATTTAAATCAAAAGTTGGAGTCTCAGACTCGGTCCATCATCAAATCTAGCTAATACCTCAACGCCCGGTCGGACCGGTGCGTTTGCATTTCGCTAGGGCCCACAGACCGGTACGGTCGTCGCCCAAAAATCAGTTTTAAAATTCATTTTCCGAAAACCAATTTGAAATCCAAATAAATAAAGTTTTTGTAAAAATTTGGGCAGCATTTCCTCTATTTTGGGACAACCCAAAACTGGAAAATGCGCCAACAAAATCCTGCAATTGTTCCAACCAAAGAATAACCCATTTTTATACCGAAAATATAACCACAGAAATAATTTTCCAACCAACAGAACCTTCCCGAAATACTCGGGATCCCGCAATCAAACCAACAACATACAAATCTCAGCAGACAATATCACAGAAATTGCTAACGTAGCTAACCGAAACTACCACGTAGCTAACCGAATTTCCGAAGGGGAAACCGGGGACCGATATCATCATAGACTACCGAGAATAAATGCAACGGGGCAGAGAATTTATACCTCGGGGTGCTCGGCTAGAGCTCTCAGATGATAATAAAAGAATAGAAGAAATCCAGCAGCGACGTCAACGACGAAAACGCCGTAAATCCAGAATAGTGCACGCTGGCCAGAAAAATGCCGCGAAGAGCAGTGCTGTCGGCGGACAGCAGCACTGTCAACAGCGTCGAGAGAAACAGCCGCCGAAAAGACGACGGGAAGGCGCACGGGGGTGCGCCGGAGCAAAGCCGCGCGGGGCGGACAGATCTGGACAGCGGGGTTCCGCTGTGGAGGGCGCCGGAGAGCAAAGGGGCGCGGGGCAGTTGGTCGGGGCTGTCGCTGGCGCTCGGGGACGGCGGAGATCGCGCGCGGGGTTAGGGGGCCGCGGATCTGGACGGCGGGGAGGGCCTCGCCGTGGTCGGCCGGCCGGCGGGGGAGGGCGCGGTCGGCTTGGCCGGCGTCTGGGCAAAGGGGCGCCGCGAGGGAGGCTCGACGGGCGCGGGGCACGGGCAGCGCGGTCGGGCTCGGCCGGCGTGGGGCTTCCGTCGGTCGGGGTCGGGGGAAATGGGTTTCTGGTGGAGAGGGTTTTGGGGAGATTAGATGAAGGAGATGAGAGGGGGTTTTGAGAACAGAGAGGAGAGAGGTTGAGAGAAGCTGTGGAGATATGAGAGAGTTTATTTCTCTGTGAGGGAGTGGGGGAAAATGGGAAGAGTAATAAAGGGAGAGTTATTAAAGGAGAGTTGGTGGAGTTGATGGGTTGGGAGTTATAAGGAGATGGGAATGAATGCTGTAGTGGTAAGAGTTACGAGTGAAAGAAGAGAAAGGGTTGTGCTGGTCCAACGGGACAGCTAAAAATATTATATATATATTTTTTAAAACAACTATTAGCCAAATCAGATTTTAAGAAAGAGAGGAAATGGATTGGGTTCGGGTTCAGGCCTGGGTCTGGGTTCGGACTCGGGTCTGGGTCCGAATTCAAAAATCCATGTTATTTAATAAATTTTCGAAATCATTTTAACACTCAGAAAAATATAATAATAAAAATAATAATAATCGAAATACTAATAATAATACTAAAATACTAATATTACAAAATATGGGTTTCACAGGAAGAAAAAAGCATTACATATTTCGGGAGCATGTCCCCTTCAGAAAGAAAGAAAACAGGGACAAAAAGAAAAAAGCCGACTATAGTTCGGCATTGCACAACTCCAAGAGACGGTTTTTCACCAAGGCAGTCCCCCGATCAAGCCTCTGTTTAGCTCGACGCTCGACTTCTTGGGATAACTGCTCTGCGTCATTCAGATGCGTATATGCCTGCCAGTTGTCCTCCATCTTCTTTAGGGCAAGCTCTAGATTAGCAGAAGCCCTACTGTACTTATCAGCCTCCTGGATAGCAGTCTCTTTCTCAAAACGAGCAGCCTCAAGCTCTGACTCCAGGAAAGCCAGTTTTCTCTGGAGTTCAAGGATATGTTCCCGGGTATCGGTTACCCCACGGGAAGCATCCGCTTTCCGAGTTGAGCAATCTTCAGTCCGACGGCTCCACTGGTCTTGCAACCGAGTCAGATCCCGGCGGTCCTTCAATATAGTCGGTTTAAGCGATTCCCGGGCAGCCATCACCTTCCCCACCGCAATAATGAGGAAGTCGCGCTCTTGATTTATGACCGCAGGTAAATCAGTCTGTTGCAATAAGTGAAATTGGGCCACGAGACGATCAGCTTCTAATAGCTTCGGCTCCAAAAGCGCAGCCAATTCCCCTCCTCCAGGGAGTGTCTTAAGGATGTTAATCTGGCCACCGTGTGATGTCCCAAATTCGTGATACGTATTTAGAGTACGTATACGTATTTTGGACCCATATTTTATTTTAGTCATGATTAGTTATCTTGGTTTATTTTGCATTGGCTTGGTTTTATTGGCATGGATAGTTCAATTGGTTTTAATGGTTCATGGGTTTATCTTGGATTAGTGAGGCTGGGTTTATTTCATGGTTCATTTGGTTTAAATTGCTAGAAAGAGTTTATTGGCCTTGACTTGGTTCAACATGACTTGGCTTGGCTTGGTTCGGTTTATTTTGGTTTGACATGGTGAACCACCCCACCCCATTATAAATATCAAACTCCCTCTCTCTTTCCTCATTTTATTTTCTTCTTCTTCTTCCTCACTACTCTTTCCCCTCCACCAACCTAGGCAAGTTGCATCTTGCTATCACTTAAGGGCTATATTTTATTTGTCTAATAGCTTTATTAGCTCATTTTAAGCAACATTAGAACTTGGGTTTTCTCCATTTGGAGCTTGAAAATTTGTAGATCTAGGATTGAAGTATTTTCGAAAATTGGTGGTTTTGATCTATAAAACTTGTTCATTTACATGTTTTGATTGTTCCATGTTGAAGAGAATTTAATTTCACACAATTTAGACCTTTGCAAAGTAGATTTTCGTTGAGATTTGACCTAGTTATGGTCTTTTGAAGTTTTGAATTTCCATGGCCATTTGCTCTTAGCTTTGGGGAAGATGACCTTCTGTCCCGGGCGCAACCCAGTCAGCCCAGCGCTCCTTAGCGCTGGCGCAATCCAGCTTGCCCAGCCCAGCGTTCTTTAGCGCTGGCGCAATTCATCCAGCTAGTCTAGTGCCTCTTGGTGCTGGCGCAATCCATCGCTGCGCAGTCCAGTGCTGGCGCAATCCATTGCTGCGCAGTTCACCGACTGCACAACCTATTGCTGCGCAACCTATTGCTGCACAATCCATTGTTGCGCAGTTCAGCCCTGCGCAATCTAGCCCGGCGCAGTCCAGCTTGCCCCTTCCAGCGCAATCCAACCCTGAGCGCTTGGACCCTGCGCACTCCACCCCTGCGCAGTTGACACCCTGCGCAATCCAACCCCCTGACCCCTTGCGCAATCTATTGGCTCTTGGAGATTTGGTTTTAATTCTTTAAGCTTGGCTCTTCTATAAGCCCTTATATTGATGTTGTATTAGATATTTTACGTCCATTTTATATCCTTACGCCTTTTTCATGAACTTGATTTTACTTAATATGTTGGAATGACTATTGTACATGGCATGGTATGACAAGGAACTTGCATAACACGACAGCGACCCGTAGTGGTGCACTCCTGACATGACCAACCTGACATGATAGTGGCCCGTCGTGGCGCACTCCTGACTTGACATGACCTGATAACTTAGCTTGACTTGTCTTGACACCGTGGGTGGTTCTTTCTTGCTTGCTTATTAAATCCACTTGTCCAGTCTTGCATCATGTCTAGGGCATGGATCCCTGAGTACCACGGTCAGGGATACATATTGAAATAAAATAAGGTTAATGATTAGAATAATTCAGTAGCCATGAGAGATTTCCCCAGTTACAGGCGATCCCGTTATCCCGGCCACAATTGTTGGACTTGTAGCCTACCGTCGAATAGGGCACACTTCCAGCCCACTGTCATGTGGGGCACACCTAATAATTCTTGATAATTGCTTAATAAATCCTAATCGCCTGGATAACCTGGATTAGCTGCAGGGCTTGTGGCTGGTGGAACATCTCATTGCATCTTGCTAGTAACTAGGATTGTGATAACCCTAGTTAGTTAATGTAGAAAGCCGTAGGCAATGATTGGCCGTGATTGATTGGATGGAGTCTAGTCCAGTATAGTATTGTCTAGAAGTGACTGATTGCAAGATTGTGCCAGAATGATTGAACGATTGTCACTCCAGATTGTCACTATAATGATTGTCACTCCAGATTGTTACTTGACCTGATTTCTTATATTTATCTTTTCGATAAATGGTGAGAGAAACCAAGTTCCGTTCAGACGAAGGGTTACAACCCCGGTCCTTGTTTGGTTTACGGGTTGTAACCTAGCTATCTGAATAGTCCCATGGTTATCTCATCGTATATCATCCTGGCATGCTTTTCTATATGTCCTGCCTTTTTGTGATTCTATGCAAGATTGTCTTTTATAATTACCTACCATGCTCTTTCTTAAATTACTGTCTCTTATTATGTAATTATATTATTGTGCTAATTTGCTGGTTTTAGTTCTTAAGTGAAGCCTCCTTTGTGGCACTTGCTCTTTCTGGGGTCTGACCCAGCTGGTTTTGTATGGCCAGATACCGGAGCAGCACCAAAGGATCTCCCTGCTTTTCAGCCCGATGGTGGTCACCAGGCGTAACCAGGGCAACGAGTGGGTTTATTTTTGCTCTCCCACTCTATTGTAAAATTATTCTTTTGAGGCGTTTAGCCGCCGAGCAAGTGTTAGCTCGATTGTACTTACTTACTGTCTGTCTACGGGCTGTAACATGATTGACAAGCCCCGGGGGTTGATCATGTATGACTGAACTCTTGCTAGTCCTCACATTTTGTAACGACTAGCTTCATGATCATCTGGATATGTAATATTTGGGACGCCATATATTTATGTATTTGATGCTCTGACATCTTGTGATTATTACTAGTTGGTTGAGATTGAGACAATAGGCTATTTTATGACCTTAAGAGACTGATGGATTGTAGTGAAACCCTCACATATCTAGACAGCCGTGACCGTATAGCGGTGTGGATTCCATTCCGTTATACGTAGCTGGCTATGTCTGCCCCCGCTCTCCAGTATTCTGGTTCTGGGGCGTGACACACCGGCACATCGACGGGCCAGAGTAAAGGGAGTCTCCCTTTCCACTGCTGCCTCGACCCCTCTCTTCAAGTGACGATGGAAACTGGCAACCACGTCCTGTAATGCGTCATCCAAGACCTCCGTAGAGGACGGCGTCAGAGGGAGAGTGGCAGACGATACCGGAGGAGCAGCTTCAGAAATTACTGCACCCGCCACCAAGGAAGCAAATTCCGTACGGAAAGATGCTTGGATGGCGGCTAACTCCTCTTCCGCCGCCCGAAGAGCCTGGATGCTCGGCAGGGAGGAAAGGTTGACCCCCGAAACTACATTCGCAGAGGAGGACACAGGGGGCATCGTCTCTTGTCCCAGTGGCACTGCTACCCGGGACCCCGAGCTCGACCCAGACAAAGGTCCCTCGACACAGAGAGGTTCTGTCAGGCCCTCTCCGGTAGGGTGCGATCCAGCAACATCAATCACTGGCGACGAAGGGTTGGGATCTGAACATCCAAAGCAACCATTAGTCGACATAATCTGAAAGAAAAGATGACAAGAACACATAGGCTTATTCCCGAGCTATGGTTCGATTTGTATTACCAGGGAAAGAGCATGGGGACGACGGCTCGTTCACAGTCGGCGTAGTTTCCCCACCCATAGAGTCATCATGTTGGGGTTCGGATATCTCAGGGATGTGCGCGGTAAAGCCCCCGTCCCCCTGGGTTGAGGTCCCAGCAAGGTAGGAATCCTCGGCCGCAACCGAAAGCACCCCAGCAGCAATGATAGCGGTGCACACATCACTGACTAAGTGAGACAGGACCGGATCAGCCTCGGTAATCGGGTCCTGAGGAGCGAGCTCATCCGATGCCTATAAAGAAGCAAAAGAAACAAGTAATTAGGCCATAACATAGAAGAAGAAGAAGAAAGAAAATAAAGAAGCCTTCTCTCTCTTTAAAACTCCTCATATTTATAGGAAGACGGGAGAAGGAGGACACGTGGGCCAATGACCGACTCATGAAGAACGAAACCGACTCCTTGGGTTTCGTCTCCAAGATTCACCCAAGGCATCAAATCCGAAAGATTTAATGAGCTGACCCTTGGGATTCCCCCCTACAAAGATGGCGCTGAAACGAATTTGAGGCAATTAAAGACCCGCACACGTGGCGAGAAGCTATGCGGCTGAACAGTCCCCTGCGGCTGAACCACCCACGCGGCTGAACAACCTATGCGGCCAAGATCTCTATGCGGTCAGGGTTTCATATGCGGCTAGAAGAACACAGCCATGCTTCTTATTCAAAGTATTTCAATTTTGCAAATTAAAAACTTTGAAGGGGGTGTTGTAGAAGCATGGGAAATACTAAAAAAAATGACTCATGCGGCCAAAGAACCCCATGCGGCTCAGAAAGCCCATGCGGCTCGGAGAGTCATGCGTCATAAGGGGCTATGCGGTCCAAGACATCCCATACGGCTCAGAAAGACACGTGGCAGGACAGCCCTCTCCTCTGCCCTCTCGCATTAATTGCTTAACGGCTGACAACTCTGAAAAAGTGACAGCCTTGACACAGAAAGAAGTAATTATGACTCTGTCATAATGACGAATCTCTAGGAAAGAGAAAAGAGATCTCTGACACAAATCCCCCGAGAGCCATAAAAAATGCCACGTGGCCTTGCCACGTGGGCGTTCTTATGCGGCTCACTTCTTATGCGGTTCAGAGTGAATCCGTCCTATGCGGCTCAGGCCGAGAAAGCCTCTTGCGGCTCGAGCAAAGCACTTCTCATGCGGTTCAGAGTGAATCCGTCCTATGCGGCTCAGGCCGAGAAAACCTCATGCGGCTCGAGCAAAGCACTTCTTATGCGGTTCAGAGTGAATCCGTCCTATGCGGCTCAGGCCGAAAAAGCCTCATACGGCTCGAGCAAAGCACTTCTCATGCGGTTCAGAGTGAATCCGTCCTATGCGGCTCAGGCCGAGAAAGCCTCATGCGGCTCGAGCAAAGAACTTCTTATGCGGTTCAGAATGAATCCGTCCTATGCGGCTCAGGCCGAGGAAGCCTCATGCGGCTCAAGTAAAAACTTCTCATGCGGTTCAAGAGGATCATCTCCATGCAGCTCAGGTGGATGTATCCCTATGCGGCTTACAATGATTACCTCCCTGTGGTTCAAAGGCTCAAGGGAGGGCCACTACCCAGACAGCCCTGACACGTGGCCTTAACCTTATGCATATGCGGCTCACTCGTCATATGGTTCAGATTCTCCAGTGGTTCTTAGGACACGTGTCCTAAGCCGATTAATTTCTCAGAATTACTGCCATCAAAGATTGGGTCAAATCCCAATAATCTGGGACACGTGGCAAGAGAATAAATTTAATTTATTCGCAGACATCAGAAGATCATTATGAGGAAGATTTATTCCAATCAGCATTAATTGCTAATGGGATTTGGTGTAATCTACACTCGATGGCTCGGATTCGTCACAATCAAAACTGAACGGCCTGGATTGACCAATCTACGGGCCGCCGCCATCTCCAAGAGCTAATCATTGGCAACCCTAATGATCACATCCCACTATTATAAATAGCAAGGTGCCATTCCCTTGTAAAAAAGACAAGATCAGAGAGAAATATGCATATATAGAGAGACTCCCCAATAGTCAAAAAGAAAATACACAGAGAGAGAGAAGCCGGAAGAGCAACAGGAGGAGAGCAAGAAGAGCATTTCTTCACCAACGCCAACCATCTTTTCACAAGGAGCCAAGGCCGCATACCGATCTTCCAAGGAGTAAGGCAGGGCTGTCGTCGCCTTCCCGAGCCTCTACCGTCACCCCCCAGAATCTAAAATAAATAATTGTACTTAGACTGCTGTACTTAGGTTTTCGTCCCTAGGCTTTCTTTGTACAAGCGAGTTTGTATGGTGAGTCTAAGTTCAGTCCTCCCATAAAACTGTTCTGTACTTTTACAATCAATGGCAAACATAAATAAGATAATATAATAATAGATCTCTGCTTGCTACTGGGATTCACATAACATCACGACACTTCGAACCAACCTCCCAACCAAACAAGGACAGAAGTTGGTCCGTCATGTCTTGACACTCTGATCATCTCAGTTAGTCAACAGAGTAGGTACAGTACACAACCAAATCAATTTAAACGATCATGCAACTACTACGGCTTGCTATGGTGGGTTCCAAGTTATCTTGGAACTATACGATAAAGGATTCCTCAGTTCTTACTATGTGCAAGCAAGGCTAGTCTACCCAGTCAATCAATTGCGCCAATCATGAATTAGACGAGTCCCAGCGGGACGCCCGTCATCAATATACAATAAATAATATAAACAGATACCGCTCCCTGCCCGTGTGACAGATTTACAGTATCTGTGGGAACCAGCCGGCCTGTTGGGCACTAATAGTCCCAAAGAGGGCTGCCATGTAAGAACTCGGGAATCCATTCTCTCCATGCAATCATTATTTTATTTAACTTAGTAACCTCTATGTTAAGTGAAATCCTATACCGTGGATCATTGTCATTCAGAATGAGTACTTCCGTACAAAGTACGATATGCCCAACTCTACAACGATACCTGTGCGGTTAGGTTGTAGGTCTTACATAGCGTAATGCAACAATTAAAGCTAACCACGGAATAAATCATGCCTTGACCATAAAATACACATGCTGCTTTTGTAGAAAAATAAATAAATTGAAGCCTGCATATGCCTGTATGCCAATATTCGGGATCGGCCAATCGATTACAATAGTTCATAATTAATATGAACGTATCTCATTCATTCAATTCAATAAGACGACTAGCCAGTCTCTTAGTTCCAACTAGGAACGCATGATCAATTATTAGTCAAGGTCACAATCAATATCAATCAATGTTAATTTGGGACAAGAATCAGTCAAAAGGCATCATGGGCTAAAGTTCATGCGGTCGAAAAATTATAGAAGTTCATGCGGCTGAGAATGCATATGAGGTCAGGATCTCATGCGGTCAGGAAGTGCCATACGGCCACGAAAAATAGCAGTCAACAGCATGCAACCACGGAAAACAGCATGTGCCAGGAAACAGCATGCGCCAAGAAACAGCATGTGCCAGAAAACAGTATGTGCCATAAAACAGCATGCGCCAGGACAGCATGCGCCAGCAAACAGCATGCGCCAGCAAACAGCATGGCAACAACTTTTGCCATCAAACAACATGTGCCAGAAAACAGCATACGCCAGGACAGCATACGCCAGAAAACAGCATGCGCCAGCAAACAGCATGGCAACAGTGTTTTGCCAGCAAACAGCATGCGCTAGGAAACAGCATGCGCCAGGACAGCATGCGCCAGAAAACAGCATGCGCCAGCAAACAGCATGGCAACAGTATTTTGCCAGCAAATAATATGCGCCAGGAAACAGCATGCACCAGGACAGCATGCGCCAGCAAACAGCATGGCAACAGCTTTTTGTCAGCAAACAACATGCGCCAGGAAACAGCATGCGCCAGGACAGCATGCGCCAGCAAACAGCATGCACCAGCAAACAGCATGGCAACAGCTTTTTGTCAGCAAACAACATGCGCCAGAAAACAACATGTGCCAGGACAGCATGTGCCAGCAAACAGTACACGCCAACAAACAGCATGGTAACAGCTTTTTGCCAGCAAACAGCATGCGCCCAGAAAATAGCATACGCCAGCAAATAGCATGGCAATAGCTTTTTGCCAGCAAACAGCATGCGCCCAGAAACAGCATGCACTGCTCATCTTCCCCAACCAGTCTCCAATGGCCATGAAAATCCATAAACCAAAAGACCATAAATCACTCAAAATAAGTCGAAATCAGGACTTCCAATGGTCTAAATTGGGTAGAATCAAATTCCCTACAACATGGAACCATCAAAACTTGAAAAATAACAAAGTTACTAGATCAAAGCCTAAAAATTCCGAAAATGTATTAAACTTAGATCTACATGAAATGAGCCATGGGAATTGAAAATGCTAAGTAGTAAAGTATCTAAGAATCTTGAGAGGAGGAAAATGGAACAACAAAAATAAAAATCCATCAAGAAGCAAGTTGGCACTTGCCTATGCGGCTGGATAGATGGGGAGAATTATGGAGGATGAAGAAGAAGAGTAATGGAGAAGGAGTAAATGAAGAGAGAGAAAGGGTTTTGGGGTTTTAAATAGGGGTAGTGGTAGGTGGGGAGTTGGGTTCATGTTGAACCATCCAAGGCCGAAAAATAAACTAACTCGGGCCGAACCCAAAAGCAAAGCAGAAAGTAAAATGCTGAAAGTAAAATTGCAGAAAAATTAATTAACGTGAAATTAAAAGAATTTTAAATACAGAACAATACATGATATATATATATTAAATAAATATATTAAAATAGGTCCTGGAACTGTCTTTCCATCTCCCGCATCTCTGATGTTGGGAAGAACTTCCTGCGGAACAGCCTCTTGAAGGTGTCCCAGTCCAGCTGCTTGTCCTGGAGTCGGGGTTCATTCCGATACCAGGTGCTTGCCACATCTTGCAGCTGGAGTCCTACTGCTTCGGTCTTGAGGTCCTCTGGGAGTCGAGCGACACTCAAGAGACGCTCTATGCTGTCTAGCCATTCATCGGCATAGACGAGAAGGTGGCTGTGGTGCGCCTACAGTTATTGGATCTAGCCTACAGTTGGTGGGCCGCACAAGCAGTAGGATTGGCAACACCTGTCCCCTGGGCAGTGTTCAGCGAAAAGTTCCAGACCAAGTATTATGATGCAGTGGCTCGATATGACTTACAGACCAGGTTCAGTAATCTTAAGCAGATGGGGAGGACGGTCGATGGTTATGCGGCCGAGTTTTTCAGACTCAGTCGGTTCGCTCCCACCTTGGTGGCAATCGAGTTTGACAGAGCGCAGAGGTTCCAGCAAGGACTCCACCTAGAGATTATATTGGCGGTAGAACAGTTCGAGCATCAGACCTATGATGCAGTGTTGCGAGCAGCAAGGAGGCACGAGTATACCTTCCAGAGAATAGTGGACAGGACCGGAGGTCGGAAGCGGTCCCATGGTCAAATGAATCAGTCTTCAGCACCAGCCCCGGCAGCTAGGACTTTAACTATTGGAGCTCCGAGGCGAGCGGCCTCAGTGACGTCGGTTCAGTACTCAACCCCGACGTACTCTCAGCAGAAATAGAGCAAGCATAATCTTTCGCCGTGGGCTGTTCTTATTGTGGGAAGCCTGGACATATGGTAGCGGAGTGTCGCAAGACGTTGGGATTGTATTTGTTATGTGGAGCACCGGACCATAGGGTGGGGTCCTACCCATTCAGAGTTGATTCAGCATCGACAGTATCTAGCCCCTCGGTTAGGGGACCAGCACCAGCACCAGCACCAGCACCAGTACCAGCTCTAGTTCACCAGCAACAGCAGTTCCCATTTCCGAGGCCATTGCCGACTCAGGCCCAGACCTTCCAGCAACAGAACCCGCAGCAGTTTGCCTTAGCCCAGGCTCAGGTTCAGAATTGGCCGAGAGGTATATGTGTCCTCTTATCTTGCTTTTCTACCGTCATTTTGTGGGGTGCATGACGTATTTCATGTATCCTAATTACGACGGAACATCTCGGACCCGAGCCATATCCTAGGTCATTCGAAATTGGTTATTGGTACCAACCTTTTCGTATGAGGATAGGCCCGTGTCCATGTTTGACCAAGGAGAGAGACCTCAAGCGCAAGACTATCAGTTTAGTCCGTGTTGCTTAGAGTCATCCCTCTTTGGGAGAGTCAAACTTGGGAGCATGGGGATGATATCTGATCAGTTCATCCCGGCTGGTTTGACTCGTAAGGTGTAAAATCTTCCTTATGCCTTACGCTTCGAATCCTTGCTTGCATGTATGATTGTATGATTGATTGGTAGCGTAGATTGCTTGCGATCGTATAGCTGTCCCGACATCTCTAGTCTCTTGATTAAATTTCGAGGACGGAATTCTTTTAAGGTGGGTAGAGTTGTCACCCTCATTTCCCGTATTTCCCGTATTTTGTATTTATACTCGTATCTGGATTTTTGCATGTATTTTTATTTTTCTCAACTGGTAGAATTTCGATATTTCTCGTATTTTGGGTTTTGTCATGGCTCGGTTTTAATTGGTTTGAGTTGGTTTGGTTTGGTTTAATGTGTATTGGAACACCTTAGCCTATGCTCCACCTTCATTCTACCACATCCCACCCTCTTTATAATCCCCACCTAATACTCTCTCTCTTCATTACCTCCTCTATTAATTTCTTCTTCTTCTTCTTCCTCCACACCACTCTCCACATCCATAGGCAAGTACAACTTGCTTCTACATGAGAACCCTATTTTATTTGTCCATTTGCTAGATTAGGACATGGTGATCAACTTTAGAACTTGGCATTTTGTGATTTGGAGTCTCTATTGTTCTAGATCTAAGTTTTCTTTATTTTCAGATTTACATGGTTTTGATCCATTTAAGTTGGATTTTTATGGGTTTTGATGTTTCTATGTGGAAGAGAATTCAATTTCACCCAAGTTGGAACTTTGGAAATCCGGATTTGGAGTTCGGATGGCCAAGTTATGAACTTTGAAGCTTGGGTTCAACCATGGAGTTCTTGCTGTTTGGAGAAGACAGTGAGCAGTGTGCAGAGCTTCTTAGCTTACGCCACTGAGCTGCACGCTCTTTAGCGCTGCGTACGCAGACTTGGGTATGCTTCCTGTTGGAAGCGTGTCTCTGGGGTACGCTTCCTGTTGGAAGCGTGTCTCTTGCATACGCAGACTTGAGTGTGCCTTGGTACGCATACTTGAGTGTGCCTTGGTACGCAGACTTGAGTGTGCCTTGGTACGCAGACTTGAGTGTGTCTTGGTACGCAGACTTGAGTGTGCCTTGGTACGCAGACTTGAGTGTGCCTTGGTACGCAGACTTGAGTGTGCCTTGGTACGCAGACTTGAGCGAGCCCTGGTACGCAGACTTGAGCGTACGCATGACCTGAGCGTACGTTTTTCCCCTGCGTGTGTGCTTTTGTGCGTACGCTGCTCTCCTGCGTGCGTGCTTTTGTGCGTACGCTGCTTCCCCTGACCCCCTTGCTTAACCCATTGGCTCTTGGAGTATTGGTTTTATTTTTCGACTTGGTTTCTCTTTTGTGGATTGGGTTTTTCTGAGATCTGTTCAACACAGCACGACTATCTTGACCCGACACGACCTAACACGATTTTCAAGTAATTGTTTATGACTAGTATGGTTTTCGAGATTTTCTGTGAATTATGATCCTGGTATCATCTGATCTCCTTGCTAGTGACCCGTAGTGGTGCACTCCTGATGTAATAACCTGACATGACCTGATAGTGACCCATTGTGGCGCACTCCTGACAAGTACACTTGGCATGATAACCTGACCTGATATATCTTGAATAGCTGTTGCGACGGCTACCTGACATGACCTGACCTGTATAAGTAACCTGGACACCGTGGGCAATTGTGCTTGTACAAATAATCCAGTCCTGTCTTGTATCATGTCTAGGAGGGGACTCCCGAGTACCACGGTCAGGAGTACCTACTGAAATGGACTAAGGTTAATGACTAGTATAATTCACTAGACATGAAGAGATGTTCCCCAGTTACAGGCGATCCCGTTATCCCGGCCGCAAATGCTTGGACTTGTAGCCTGCCGACGAGTAGGGCACATTTCTAGCCCACTGTTATGTGGGGCACCCACCATTGTTACTTGAATGATTGAACTCTATTGTCACTCTAATGTATTGAACTCTCTAAATTGTCACTATAATGTTCGCCTGGATAACCTGGATAGCTGCAGGGCCTGTGACTACTTGGAGCATCTCATTGCATCTTGCTAGTAACTAGGATTGTGATAACCCTAGTTAGTTAATGTAGAAAGCCATAGGCAATGATTGGCCGTGATTGATTGGATGGAGTCTAGTCCAGTATCGTATTGTCTAGAAGTGATTGATTGCAAGATTGTACCAGAATGATTGAATGATTGTCACTCCAGATTGTTACTATAATGATTGTACCCTATTATCACTCTAGCATATTGTACTCTTCATCGTCACTTTTATCATTGTACCCTCTCATTTTTACCTTAATGATTGTCACCTTTAGCAATAAATGATCAGAGACTAAGTTCTGTTCAGGCGAAGGGTTACAATCTCGGTCCTTGTTTGGTTTAAGGATTGTAACCTGGCTTTCGGAATAGTGCCTTCGTTTTCTCTTCATATATTGCCCAGCTATATTTTGTTTAACATGATTCTCCAGTTATTTTACGTCAATGATGCTTCTCTTAATTATTTTCCCTGATTGAGGCAAGTGCATTGGTAGTGCACAAACCTCAATCTGTGTTATTTATTGTTGTTTTCTTATGTATTGAATGATAATGATTTGTTGGTTTTAGTTCTTAAGTGAAGCCTCCTTTGTGGCACTTACTCTTTCTGGGGTCTGGCCCAGCTGGTTTTGTATGGCCAGATACCGGAGCAACACCAAAGGATCTCCCTGCTTTTCAGTCCGATGGTTGTCACCAGGCGTAACCAGGGCATCGAGTGGGTTTCTTTTTGTTCTCCCACTGTAATGTTGTAAATTATTCTTTTGAGGCGTTTAGCCGACGAGCAAGTGTTAGCTCGATTGTACTTACTTACTGTCTGTCTACGGGCTGTAGCATGATTGACAAGTCCCGGGAGTTGATCATGTATGACTGAACTCTTGCTAGTCCTCACATTTTGTAACGACTAGCTTCATGATCATTCCGAATATATAATGTATGGGATGCCTTACTATTGTGTATTTGGTGGTCTGATATCTTGTAACTATTATTAGTTGGTTGAGATTGAGACAATAGGCTATCTATGACCTTAAGAGACTGATGGATTGTAGTGAAACCCTCACATATCTAGACAGCCGTGACCGTATAGCAGTGTGGATTCCATTCCGTTATACGTAGCTGGCTATGTCTGCCCCCGCTCTCCAGTATTCTGGTTCTGGGGCGTGACATCATCTATGACCGGCTTGGGTTATACAATAGCGTCCTAGTGACGCGATACGGCTTATCCCCGTGTGTAAGAGGGGTAAGCTCGCACAATATGTAATATGAGGGGTATTGGCCATAAACGTTACACTATTCACCCAATCCCCACAATCAATCAATCAATATCTGAACCTTAGGAGAGGGTTCCGTGTAGCAATGTGGTTTAAACATACAGCTAGACAATTACTAAATAAAATACAAGAAAAATATAACCGTAACTTGCCTCGATTTGTATGACTGGAGTGGGATGACGGTTCCGGGGAAGAAGTCAGGTTCGTCTCCGAGATCCTACAGTTGAGAACCTTGACTTAGAACCAATATTGTAGCCATTCTAGGTGTGCTAGTTACAATCTCTAGTAGTAGTGTCCTAGTCGGATTTTAAGTTCTTTTATTTAACATACTGTAACGCTTTACGTCGCAAGCTACGTGCGTTGTCAATTAGTTTGTTAAACCGGTTAATTCAGTTAATTGGAAAAAATAGCAATTACAGTTTAACTTAGGAAAACTTGGTATTTTTGTAATATATATATAAACTAGTTTTCTTCTAGTGATAAAACATGAACTTGTTATCTTGCTAATATTTTATTTATTTAATTAACTTGGGAAAATCTTTATTAATTTTATACAAAATAATTAATATCCTAATTATAATTTACGCGTCCAAAAATGGAAACCAACCCAGAAAGGAAATGAAAATCATCCCAGAAAAGAAATAAAAAACCTAGACTACACAATACAGGGGCACAGATAACAAAATAGAAATCTGGGTTTATGCCCTTACAAACTTTACATAAATGAAATTAGAGAAAAATTAGTTAGCTCTGAAAAATGTCCCGTATTTTAAATACTGAAAACAAAACTAATAAATAAATTAAATTAAATCTTAGGAGTCTCAGACTTGGTCCAATCGTCACTATTTTTAGCTAATGCCTCAACGTCCGGGTAAAACCGGTTTTGTTTGCATTTCGCTAGGGCCCATAGACCGGTACAATCGTCGCCCAAAAATATTCAAAAATTAACGTAATAAATCTTTTTGCAAAAATAACTGATTTTGGAAAATATACTAAAACTTTTAAGAAAATTTGGGCAGCATTTCCTCTATAACTGGGACAACCCAATCCTGGGAAAAGTGCCAACACCACCAAAATAAAAGTCCCAAACCAGGGAACACACCAACTATCCCCAAACCAGGAAAACCCACTGAATAAACCATCATTCACCAAATAAAAATACAATAAAATCACAGAACGTTCCCGAATGAAATCGAAAAACCCGAAAATAACCACAGAACCAGAGAATACTAGTTTCGAAAATTCCGAAACTAAACTCGAAATTCCAAAACACAGAACAGAACTTTTCCGAACCAACTCAGAAAATTCCGAGAAACCACAGGAACAACCCAACCAAAACTAAGATAACTAAAACCATAGAAACTTTCCGAAGGAAGTTCTGAAAGCTCGAAATCACAAACGTAATCCTCAAAACCGATTCCCGTTTATGGGATCGGGGACCGTATCATCATCGACACTAACGGAGGGACACGGGGATACAGAAATGTACCTCAAATTGCTCGGCTAGAGCTCTCAGATGATAATAATAGATAAAAGGAACACGCAGACAGTGGGTCAGCTCGGGACAGCGCCTTGCCGGGGTACGGCTGTGCTGGACAGCGGGATCCGGAGATCGGGGAACGGAGAAGCACGGACAGCGGGTCGGGAAACCCGTGGGGTCGGGGCGACGGCGTCGGAAGCACGTTGGACGAAGGAGGGGCTGCCGGAGTCACCGGAGGCCGGCGGGAGGCGGGGCCGCGGGCTGGACAGGCCGGCGGTGGTTGTGGCTTGGGCGCCGGTGGAGGCGGGCCGCGGTGACGGGCGCTCGGGGAAGGCCGGGGTCGCCGGAGGCTAGGGCACGGGTTGGGGGCTGCTGGAGTTCGGATGGAGTCTTTGGGAAATGGGTTTTGGAGAAGGGAAAATGAGAGTGAGGGAAAAGAAAAGAGAGGGAGAGGAATTATATGGAAGGAGTGGGAGAAGTGGGTGGAAGAGAGGGAGTTGTGGAGTGAAATGGGGAGGAAAATGTGGAGAGAAGGAGAGGGGGTCGTGAGAAGTTGCTGGTCCAGCGGCTGGACCAGCTCGTGGGGGAAAGTTTGTTTTATATTTTTTTTCTTTCTTTTGTAGTAAAAATCAATATATATATATATATATATATATATATATATATATATATATATATATATATTTATATATTGGAGAAAGGAAATTAAGGATGGGTTCAAAAAACGGGATTGGGTTCGGGTTCGAACTGGTCCAGGCTCAGGTCTCGCAAACAAAATCCCCAGTTATTATTTTGAAAATAATTTCAAACCCACAATATAATAATAATAAATATAATAATGATTTAATTTAACAAAGTATATATTTAAATATTGCGACAAAAGAGAATTCAATAATTTACCAAAAATGCAATTAAATCTAATTAATCCAATAAATCAGAAATACGGGTTTCACAACAAGTTGATACATTTTCACAATGGGTGGAGCTGCTATATCGTAGAAATCGAAGAAGCAGACTATGCTCTCGCGGTCATCCATGGAATCTGAGTTCTTTACACTTGAGACCGCAGCGGAGGAAGCAAAATGGCTTCGGGAGCTTATGTATGATCTTCCAGTGGTTGGGGCACAAATACCAGGGATACCGATATACTGTGACAACCAGGCGACTGCGGCGGTGGCATCAAATGACCTCTTCAACGGGAAGAAGAGGACTATGCGGTTGTCACTCCCCGTTCCCAAAATGCGTATTTTAATACATGTACTACTTGAATGTATTTATTTAATATTTATCATGCATTTATTCTGTATTTAATTCCTTTAATTTTATGCTAATTATTTTTTTGTATTTTATTTTTGCTTTTGTTTTTGCTCTTGGTTTCGGCTTGGGTTGGTTTGTTTTGGTGGTTAATCATGAACCCAACCAACCACCTGCCACCATCTCCATTTAAAGCCCAACCCTTTCTCTCTCTTTATTCATTCTCATTTACTCTTCTTCTTTCTCATAACTCTCTCCACCTACCAAGAGCATAGGCAAGTGCATCTTGCTTCCACATGAGAACCCATTTTTATGGTTCATTTATCTTCCTTTCATGATTCTAAGATAGTTTAGAACTTGAAATTTTCTATTTTGAGAGTTTTATTTTCGTAGATCTAGAAATTGCTATTTTCGGATTTTAATGGTTTTTGATCTCTCAAACTTCCTTATTTCCAAATTTTGAGTAGTCCAGGTTGTTGAGATTTGTGTTATACCCCATTTTGATCCATGGAAGTCCCATTTTTGGCTTCGATTGAAGGTTTCATGGAATTGGAGTTCGAGAGGTTTTCTACGCCCACGTTTTACGTGTTCGCGTAATATCAAGCTCTACGTCCACGATCATTCGTGTCAGCGTGAATCTGGATTACGCAAGTCTACTCTGGCTTGGCGTATTTTCTTTACGCGTATTTCTTTACGCGTAATGTTATTCTTTGCGCGTATTCTTTTGCACGTAATGTTACTCTTTACGCATACAAGTTCAGGCGTAACGTTATTTCCTCCACGTGTAACATTATTTCTTTACGCATACCAGCTTTACGCGTAACATTTTTTTTTACGCGTACAAGTTTACGCGCAATGTTATTCTTTTACGCGTATAAGTTTACGCGCAATGTTATTCTTTTACGCGTATAAGTTTACGCGTAATACTACTTCTTTACGCATTTCAAGTTCACGCATAACATTACTTCCTTTATGCATGTCCCTTTACGCGTGATGCTATTCCTTACGCGTAATGATATTTTCTTTACGCATACAATGTCTCGCGTGCAATACTATTCTTTACGCGTATTCATTCATGCGTAAACTTTAACTCTTTACGCGTACAAGCTTTACGCATAACTCGACCCTTTACGCATGCAAGTTTCATGCGTAACTCTATTCTTTACGCGTACTCCTTTGCGCATACTCCTCTGGCTTAGCGTAAGACGAGTTTTTATGCGTATTTTATTGAGCGTATTCCTTAGGCGCATGGCACCCCTTATAATATCCTTACGCCTTTTGACATGAACTCGATATACTCATGATATGTTAGTATTTTTTTATACATATTGTTGTGTGGAAAGCGCACTGTGTCTCGATTGGTTTATGGATACCCAGAATGACTGGAACTTAACCCTGAGGGTTATAGACTCGACCATACTAAATGCTAGTTGACTTTTATGCCTTATCACGAATTGACATTGATTGTTACCTCGACTAATGATTGATCATTGCGTTCCTAGTTGGAACTAAGAGAATGGCTAGTCGTCTTATTGAATTGAATGAGACACGTTCATGTATGAACCATGAACCATCGCGATCGACTAGCCGATCCGAACACTGGCATATGGACACATGTTGACTTCCATTTTTCCGTAAAAGCAGCATGTGCATCTTACAGTCAAGGCATGATTATTCCGTAGCTAGGTTTGATTGTCGTATTACGCTATGTAAGACCTACAACCTAACCGTACAGGCATCGTTGTAGAGTTGTGCATATCGTACTCTGTACGAAAGTACTCATTCTAAATGACCATGATCCACGGCATGAGATTTCAATCAACATAGCGACTATTAAGCTAAATAAAATAACGACTGCATGGAGAGAATGGATTCCCGAGTTCTTATATGACAGCCATCTTTGGGACAATTAGTGTCCCGACATGCCGACTGATTCCCACAGATACTACAAATCTGCCACACGGGCAGGGAGTGGTATCTGCTTATACTGTTATATATAATGATGACGGGCATCCCACTGGGACTCGTCTAATTCATGATTGGCGTAATTGATTATTGGATAGACTAGCCTTGCTTGTACATAGTAAGAACTGAGGAATCCCTTATTGCATACTTCCAAGACAACTTGGAACTTACAGCTAGCAAGCCGTAGTAGTTGTATTGTCGTTTAAATTGATTTGTTTGTGTACTGTACCTACTCTGTTAACTACTGAGATGAGCAGAATGTCAGGACATGACGGGTCAACTTCTGTCCTGGTTTGGTTGGAAAGTTGGCTTGAAGTGTCATGATGTTGTGCGAACCTCAGTAGCAAGCAGAGATCTATTTATCATATTCTTAACTCTTACCACTGGTTTTATTTCTCATGTCATGCTTCCTTGTGGTACTTGCTATTAGAGGTCTAACCTCTCTGGTTTTGCATAACCAGATTTAGAGCCAGTTCCCGAGGACTCAGCTTACTTCTACCTCCAAGATGGTCAATACTAGAGGGATGATCGCAGGAGGACACGAGTGGGTTTCTTACTTTCCTGTTCGTTTTGATACTTACTTTATATTTTGCCTCTTGGCACCGACATGTTAGTCGGATAGTCTTGCATTTACTTATTATATAATTGTAACTAAGTCAGACTGCAACTGATAACGATTGTGTATACCTTGTTATATTATCTGGCTATATTTTGTAAAACCAGACCTCAAAAACATTTCGACTGAGCGTTTGGGACGCCTTACTGCTTTATCTTACATGTTCTCTATTACTGCTTCTTGATTGAATGATTGAGACAATCGATGTTGAGTAACCCTAGTGAGACTTTTATGTAGTATGCACCCCCTCGTCTTTTAGACAGCATTGATCGTATTATACGGTATTCATCTACCCGTAATACGTAGCTGGCTGAGTCACTCCCCGCCCTCTGGTGTTCTGGTTCTGGGGCGTGACAGCGGTTGAAGCACATGGCAGTACACGATCTTATCAAGAGGGGTGTTATTGCAGTGATTGATGTTCGGAGTCAGGAGAACCTGGCGGATCCGTTCACCAAGGGCCTCAAGCGCCAGCTGGTCGATGACACAGCTTGTAAAATGGGCTTGAAGGCATTCTGATATTGTGTTATTACATTCCTACCATAAAGTTTTATGCTATTAGTTCAAAGAGAAATCTACTAGACATATAGCTTTTGGTTCAAGGGAGGACTATTAACCGAAAGAATATCAGAAACGGTGGGTACTTGTCCTCTGTGGCATGGAGAGGTTACGGACCTACAACCACTGTTGTCTACTGTTATTTTTTGCAGAAAACGAATCATGTGGGAAGGTTGGATTAAATGCCTTAATGAGTTCTCAAGCAGAGTGAATGCCTGGAGTGCTTTACAGGAAGCACGGTAGCGCAGCACTACAAGGAGTGTAACTCCATGCTATAGTGGGGTGACTCCACCATGAGGTTCCCAGGTAGGGGTAATGCCTCGACTTTGCAAGCCAAGTCACAGCGGAGTAGCACCGCAAATAGGCAGGTAGCCTAATGCTTTATGATAATCGTAATAAAGAGAGATAGACAGCACTACAAAGAGGACGATGTCCTCATGTTACAGTGGCATGACACCACGAAGAGGTACCAGGTAGGGTAAAGCCTTGGCTTCGCGAGCCATGTCATAGCGGCGTAACACCGCACGGAAGCGCAAGGCTTCATGCTGGGTAGTTTGGCACTACAAAGAGCTTGTGATCTCATGCTACAGTAGTATGACACTACGATGAGGTACCCAGGTGGGGTAAAGCCTCGGCTTTAAGCCATGTCATAGCGGCGTAGCACCGCAAAGAAGCGCAATGCTTCATGCCATGACTCTTTATAAAGAACTCACATATAGTGTATGGACAGAGATATTAGGCCGTCTCTTGAGGTAAACTTGTAGACATCCAAAATTATACACTGAAACCAGGTTGTCACAAGACCTTTAATGTGCAGCCAGAAGCACAGTTGATGTCATTATGTGAGTAGGAAGAATTGCAGTTATGGTACAGAATTCAAGGCTTAGTCCATTCTTGTATCATGATGTTATTTAACCTATGCGGGAAGATTCTAGTCGTAGCGACATCTCTCCTAATGCATGATGGACAGTCACTGTAGGAAACGCACAACCCATATATTGAGATATGTGGGAGATTGTTGGTATTTTTGCCTTTGGACTAGGAAAGATAGTCCCACATCGGCTACACCAAATGGTGAGTATCTCAATATAATGCATTGCTTGTGTTGAGGTGTGCACATGAGGTGTGGTGGGGCACAAGTGTGTGCCATGTGGGAGTATTTTCCTAGAAGGAAAGGATTAATTCCAATAAGGATGCAAGTTAATTTTTGCTATGCGGACTCGGACTCGGACACGGACTCCAGGATGTCTCGTACATGCACGGGAGTGTTCGGAGGGTAGGCGTGGACTGGCACACTTCTATGCTGATTGTGGGATGATCTAAAATATCAAACTCTATTTTTGAGTATTGGTATTTTAGTCCCACATCGGATAGGAGAAGAGGTGAAGTCTCACTCCACTCTATAAATAGAGCCCCTTGGCCTCCTTTGAAAGATGCACCAAGAAGAGAGTTAAAGGAGTCTGTAAAGTCCAGGAAGCCCGTTCAAGTCTCAAATATTGACTTACGAGCGTTCCAGAAGTTCTTCGTGAACTTGCTGGTTCCTGAAAGCAGATCGTGTTGGGACGAATCTTGCTTTGAGCAACGGTGATCTTAATTACCCCAGCAAGAATCTTTTCTCTTCTTCTTTTTTCTTTCTTCTCCTTCATCTGAGTTGTAACTCAGTTCTGTCCGTCAGCAACTGCGATTGCGAGGAAGAACGTGAGATTTATTTTCTGAACTCAGTTCTGTCCGTCAGCAACTGCGATTGCGAGGAAGAACGTGAGATTTATTTTCTGATTATTGTTGCTTTTGTAATTAGATTCATACTATAGTGTTCCTCTTGGATCTCGAGAATTATCAGAAGGTGAAACGTTTGTATGAACCTCTGATCTCGACATCAAGTCTACCATCTTTGATCAAGCCCCGAGACTAACAGATTGGTGGGAAGAACTCCTCCTCGGCCAGGACGGCATTGGAGAAGAGGAGGGACCACAGAACAAATGTTGCAAAGGAGGACGACGACCAGACGCAAGCTTTCTCCATCCTGAACTTCTCTATCGTCACACTGTACTGTGACGAGTCACGAGTACTGGCGAGAGGGGGGATGGGTGTACATGCTTATAGAGAGGAAAGGTGGCTAGCTACGTGGTGGTAGTGATCGCTTGCATGTGTGCCACGTGGTAGTACGGTTCCATGCAGAGTGTTGGAGGACCTGTGTAGTGGACGTAGGTTGGTGGACTGTCTCAATTCTGGTTTTATGTTAGTGCTGTTTGGTAAACCGTATTTGGAGGTGGGATTTGGATTTTTATGGATTTGGAGAGAAATTCATGAAATTCTATGTTTTGTTGGAGATGGATTTGGATATGGAAAGTATGACAAAATCCAGAACTTGAATTTGGTTGGATTTGAGAGGAAAAAATTAGTTATTCTTTAATAATTTTGTTAAAATATTTATTCTTTAATAATTTTGTTGAAAATTAGTAAATTAAAAATTAGTTATTCTTTAACAATTTTGTTAACATATTTATTCTTTATAACTTTGTTAAAAAATAGTTAATTAATAAAAACTAACTAATAGTTAGTTATCATAATAATATTCTAAGTTAATAATTTATTAATTAATAATTTTATTATTTAATAATTTATAATAATCCTAATTAATAATTTATTACTTTATTAATCATAATTATAATAATTTTATTAATCATAATCATAATTTTAATTAATAATTTATTAATTAATATCCAATTATAATTATAATTAATAATCTATTAGTATTATTACAATATTAATTAATAATTTGTTAATAACTATTTTATTATAATCTTAATTGATAATATTTTAATCACGAATCCAAATCCATTTACCAAATAAGCCTTTAGAGAGCAATTTCTCATACGGCGTATTTTGGATGGACTAGTCCACGTCCTCTGCACGTAAAGAGTATAATATTATTAAAACATTAATTTAAATTTAAATTATTTTAAATATAATTTTAATATATTTTAATTATGATTTATTATATATATGTTTTTAAAAAAAATTCACGTGTGTTTATAAGTTAGATAATACCATTTCCTTAGTTTAAATATATTTTAAAAATTATTATATATTAAGTTTGAAGAATTAAAATTTTTATTTTACCTAGGTGAGGAGATACATATGTGGACATTATTTTTGAGTTGTTTCAAAGTCGTATTATAATTAGAGATTTTGATGAGGGGATAATTTTGTTGTTTGTGAAACAATTTTGCTTTGGCAGATTATTGGAAGGAAAAAAATATATTTGGTTTGATTTCTCAATTTAATTTATTATTTTCTGTTGCTTTCGTACATGCTAAGTAGATAAAACTGGTGGTAGATTATATATGGCTGGTTTTGGGTTCCTCCTTGTCAAGATGTTCGGTAGGCCAGACTAGGACAACCCGAATGACCGGTTCTTTTGGGGACCGGGTTTAGGTTTGGGAATTAAATATTCAGATTTTTTTTTTTTGCAATGTTCGGCATACGCATAGAAGTTTGTGCATGCTGCATTGCATGTTATTTGGATTCACTGTCCCAATTTTCACACAGACAATCATCTCCCTCACGCGCGGTTCGATTCCGAGTCCGTCCCACTGCCAAAAAAGTTATACCTCTCCTCACTGACCACCAGGGACAGACACTATAACTAAGATGGTCTACCATATATTTAGATAGATTAAGTAGGCTAACCCATATAAAAAAAATCAAAAAATATATATGAAAAAAAAATGTAAAAGGTTTTTTTTGATGAGTGGGCTCCAGCCCATCTCACCCTATGCTTGCATCAGTCCGTCCCTGCTGACCACAAAAGCCAACTAAGTTTGATTAAAAATTCATATCCGGCCCTAGGAAATAAAAATCCAGTCAAATCCAAATCAAATCCAACATTTGTATGACCAACTCGATCTTGGTCCGGGGTGCAAATTATGATTATTATTTTGAAAATACTACTTAGTTCCAAAATGGATATACAAATTTATTGTTGATTCAATTCCTTTTTCTTGGGATCCTATGATTGAAAAGTTTCTTATGGGTCGTAATATTGACTTCAATTTAGCATGGCTCAATGAGAATAAATAACTATAATTAGTGGTGGACCAGAAGATACTTTTGGGGGAGCAAAAAATAAACTAGATTTTTTTTAAGTAAAGAAAAAAAAACACTTAATTAAAATTTAGAAGAAGTATTACATGCGAGTGAAAATATACTTGATTACAATCTAAGAGACACATCATATAAAAAAAAAAAAATTAATCTGGCTGGTAAATCTTTTTGGTAATCTACTATGTATCCAAATACAAAGCTGAATTGAGAGTTGATGAAATGTCTGAATCGTGTCATATCGTACATGGATCAATTACGACACAAATTCTCCAAAAACATCCTAGGACATATCAGAATAGATCTCCTATCCGTATTGTCATGTATGTATCATGTTGTGTCATATTCATATTCATGCACTGGAACTTCTAGTCTACCTTTGGGTCATGCTTACTTTTATTCAGAATATATATATATACACGATCAGAATAGATTTTCGATCACCACTAGTAGTTGGGAGTTTTTGTTGAACACTAAAAAGAGCATATGATAAACCAATTCAAGTAGAGTAGATAAGGTATCAATTTGTCGAGTGAACAATTTCATTCTGCATTAATAGACGAAAGAGACGTATTAATTAATAGTATTAATTAATATATAAAAAACTGAATTGAAAACCCTATCATGGAGCCTATATAATATGGTAGGTCCAATTGTGTGTGATAGAGGAGAGCTGAGACGGGAAGTTTCCATCAATATCACGCCCAAGAAAAATCTCGTCATATTCGAGTGGGCAATTGGGCTGACTTCCGGGATTGATCATTGACAAGAAGTTGACACCCTTGTTTTTATTTGCAAAATTTTGACTTATCCTCTATTTAATTTATTCCAATTCAAAATATATTTTACAATTTTGTAAAAATGTATAGTAGTTTTCATTTTGGACGAAAATCGTAAAAAAAAAAAAAAATTAGACCAAAATACCCTTGGCTTATTCCTCTTTCTTCTTTCCTCTCCCTCGTCCCCCCGCGGCCGCCGCGCCCACTCCCTTCCCCCCTCCCCGCCTCTGCCGTCGCCGCTCCCGCTGCTCCCCCCTCCCCGTCTCTGCCGCCGCCGTCCAAAATGTGAGGATACTATACATTTTTGTAAAATTGTGGGGTACACCTTGAATTGGAAAAAATCAAGTGGAGGGTAAATCAAAATCTCTTTTTATTTTTAATTTATGCATATTATAAAAAAAAATACATATTACTAAATAATAATATTACTGGCCTAAAATTAACCAGAAAATTTTGGAACTAATAACTAAAATAAAAGTGGCCAAAAATAAAGTGGTTGAAAATTAGGATTAATAACAAACAAAAAATAATATTTTTTCCACAACCGCGTTTGAAAAATGGATATCAACCAACTCCTACCAAATAAATAAAAAAAATAATATAATTATGTCTCTGTATTTTGATCCACTGATCTTCCGTGGGTCCTATACCTCACAAGAACCACTAAAGTTCGGTTATAAGAAATTTCGAATGAACACAGCCTATATGCAACTAAACAGATTTTTGTACCACAGGGCCCACCCGACAAAACCCTATCTCAAATTTTTTTTCTTTTTCTTTAAAAAAGAAAATGAAATTGACCCTTTAAACATTGTGGGCCAAGATTTCAAATGCAAATTTCATTGGCCCATAATCGTCCCACCACGGGGCCCACCCGACAAAACCCTATCTCCCCTGGCCGTGGCCTCTCTTTTCCAAACACCAGATTTTCAACCGAAAAAAACGTTTGTGGCGCCAACCAGAAGCTGCCGAACCAACACAGACCCCACCATGTCATTCAAGAATCAAGGTTCTTCTCTCCTCCCCCACTTCCCATCCACTCATCCCAGCCCTAACCCTAACCTAACCCTAACCCAATCTCCTCCTCCTCTTCCTCCCTCTCCCGATGGACGACAATCGGGTCCTCCTCATGCAAGATCCGTTCGGATCGCTACCCGCAACCCAACAACAACGGAGGAGCTCCTCCGACGTCGACTTCGCCGACGTCTTCGGCGGACCCCCGCGCCGCTCCTCCGTGGCGGATCTCCGCCGGAGCCGGGAGCGCTCGATGGACTCCTGGTCCCGACCCGGATCCGGGATCGGGGAGAAGCCGGTGTTCGGAGGGGAGACGAGCAGCCCCGCTAGGAGGCGCCACCTCAAGGACGACTTCTACAGCGACATCTTCGGCAGCGGCGGCGAGTCCCCGTCCTCCTCGCCGAGGCGGGAGTTCTTCCCGCCGTCGTCTCCGGGCTCGCGGATCTCCAGCCCGACCCGGTCGTCACTCCCGGCGCAGATCAGGTGACAAATTATTGATTCAAAACCTTACGCTTCGTTTAGTATTTGGTTGCGTTTATGTTCCACTATGCACCGGGAAGCTCCAAGAGTTAATTTTGGAATACGCGTATGTATGGAGTTTGAAAACAAATTTAAAAAAAAACACAGCTTAAAATATGGTAAAAGTGGTTTATCCTAATTCCGGTCAGTTTCGAATGGAATTACGGTGAGTCAGATTGCTGTGTCGACAACAATTTTATCATGTTTTTGGGTCTATTCATGGATTCTTATGTTATTTCGGTCTATTTTAGGATCAATTTGCCAAAATTTGTGTCGACTCAAAATTTTGACTTGACCGAGATTCACGACTCACCGGAATCTTACAGTCCACCACTTACCGTATTCTTCTGCAACCTGGCTCCGGGTTCTTTACCAACACGGTTTTAAAATGTAGATTTTTAGAAATCCTCTGAGGATTTTGTAATATAGTCTTGGTTTCTCAAAACTGTAGTCGAGTAGAACATCCAAGCATTGCTGAGAAAGTAGCGGTTTTTCTTAAATGAAACGAAATATGTGATCGTGTAATATGGCAAGGTATTTGATGTGTAATTTACTTGGCTTTTACAAAATTCTGTCATTCTAACTAAGAAAAAGTTTTTCTACAGTCATTCGTTTTCGTTGGACTGCAATTAATTGTTACATCAATCTTTTGTTGCTTCTAGTCTCTCTATGAAGTCGGTGAAAGACCAGCCAGTATTTGGTTCTCCCACCCATCGCCCTATTTATAAAAGTGATGAAGGATCTCTTCCATCTTCCTCAACCCCTAGAGCAGTTACGGCACAAGATGACCTGAAACTTGATGGGCATGGATTATATCGTCAAAGCCCTTTGTCTCGTCCAAATTCTCAAAGCACGAAAAGCTCACCAGAGGTCACTGATTCACCCAGTGTCAGTGTTGAAATTCATTCACAAAAGGATCAAGCTAGTTTGGAAAGTTATATCAGCAGCGGTCAGTACCACTTCTCAACATACAGATGGGCAGGCAAAGGAGTGAAACTGGTCACGTCTTCCAGTTCAAAGAGCAAGTATGGAAGTATGTTTGAAAAATTACCAGATATAGTTGTGGAAGAAGTTGACATGAATCTCGAGAGTGAAGATATCTCGACCCCAACTACAGCATCCAAATTACTAAGTGGAAGCCAAGATAACAAGTTGCTAAGGAATCTCTTTGTAGAAGACAAGCCAGGTGCTAACTCAACTCTTGTAGATGATCTATTGCCGACTGAATCTGATTCTAAGTTCCTTCCGGGTGACAGAACTAAGATTCTGAGTAGGCTTTCTAATAATATTGTATTCTTTTGTCATTCTGGAACTGAAAATGATCCTTCATATTTTGTTTTGGGCAACTCAAAAGATGTACTTCTATGTTAGCTGTGTGTCGTGAAGAGTTTCTTTTTTACTGTGCCTGGAGTACAAATTTTGAAGAGTGAATTTTTTTCTTCTTCTTCCGTAGCTATTTGATTATAATCTGGATAACCTGCATGTTTTCTAATGTAAGTTAATTTTTAGTTCAACCACATTTAACTTTTTACTGAGTTGTTTCTGCTGCTTTGCTTCTTTCTTGTTGGCTGTAGGAAATGAGGATATTATTAGACTGGTTGGAGAAGAAGAACAAGTCGTGTCCGGAGGCCAAAATAGTGTTTACAACACAAGCATTAAGCAACAAGCTGGAAAAGAAAATAAGAGAAAGCCAGTTGAAGTTAGTAGCCCCACTACCAGTGATTCCTCGATATCTCAGGAAGAAAAAAAGGGTGGCAGCAAAATGAAAGGAAAAGTGAAAGATTTTATCAAAAAATTCAACCAGGAAACTTTTCCCAAACGCAAGGGCACATTTGAAGCTTCGGAAAAACGATCTAGAGGAAAAGACGAAGACAAAGTCAAAGTGGAGGATCAAGTTAACACCTCGACAGCCAAAATAGAAGAACATGTAGAAACAGTTAGGAGTAATAACAGTGCATCCTCAGATATCCCTGTTCCAGTAAGTAATATGTGCATGCAAGATTCAAAAATCCTAATACAGGAGTTATATGGTGGACTGTCAGGCAATTCGTAATTTGTGTTTATACGTAAGTTTGTATATTTGTTGCAGATGAATTTAAAACTAGAGAGAGAAGGGAAAGCAAACACTGATACAAATTCTGATGTTCGCATGACAGATGATTTGTCAGAAAGGAACGACTCCTCAAGGCATTTCTCAGGTGTGAAGGATGTTACTTATGCTTCAGCATCATCCATCTTGATCAATGATTTGCCTCGAATTTATGAAAACTAATGTTATTTTGTTTAAGCATCAGCCATTTATGTTGGCTTTCTTTCCAGCCCATGGTTATATTGTTCTAAAGGATACTTTGAGGTTTAGCTACACGAAGTTGAGCATAAGTTCTAAGATGCGCATCTAGATGTTGCCACCACTTAATGGAGTACTTGTTTATGTAGTTAATGCTTTAAATAATGATATAAATGTTTATAACTTCTTATAGTCATCTCGTTTTCTCTTCCTAGTTCACCTCATGGGTTCTGTTTCTTAAACAACTGACTTCTGGAAGCATTTTGTACCTTCTAAAAGATTACTCTTCTTATTTAAAATCTTTGGTAACACGTTGTCTGATATTGTCTCCTCCTTCTAGAAAAGGGTATAATTTTCAAGCCTTAAAAGATTGACATAGTTGGTAATATATTCTACCTACCTATTGGCAACACAAAGAACCAATGGTAATTATGTCATATTGAGGTTATCATTGTCAAATGCTTATGAGTTAAAGCTTTCATATTTGTTCAATTTTGAGCAAAGTAGTTGATGAGAATTTTTCAAAATACTAAATTTATGTCTAAATTGTTTTTACATTTCAGATTCAACTCCAGAGGTCCTTGATGCTTCAACATGGAATGTAGAGGAATCTCATTGCGAAGATCTTGAAGAATGTTTGGTATTTGTATTTTCCATCATCTAGTAATTCTTGTGCTAGTTTTAAATAATATATGATGTCTATATTCTTACATGAGTTTATACTTGGCACCACTATAGTACTATGAACATGATACAGAAAAATTGATCTTAATTTACCAGATTATGAAATGCGTCATCAAGGATTGAAAGTTTTACAAATTGCATTAAAGATGTAAGGGACCAGCTAATAACACTTACGCATCAATTGCATATCCAGATTTCATTGTGCCATCAAGCATGGCTCTTTCAGGCTGGACACAAAAAGTAAAACCATTTTTTTTTTCCAATTTTTTTTTCTTGTCAGTATTAGCAATTGATTCATTTAACATACTGACAAGCACGACCATTTTTTATTTTAACTTATCCTCCTTGATGTTGGGGGAGTGAAGTAAGTGGAGGTAGTTAAGGAACCAAGTGATCAAGGTTCGAAACAGTGGATGAGACAAATACTTTTTGGCCAATCAAAATTGTTTCCGCCTCAAAACTATAGTTTCTCTTCGACGTGGTCAATACAGGTCAAAATAGAGCTATAAGGACCAAAGTTTTGAATTAGGAATCGAAAGGGAAGAATCCTGCTCTCCAGTGTTATCGTGGGATTTTGTACACATTCCTTTCAATTTCTTTTTTTGTCTTTGCAGTGCTTGTACTTCAGGGATTCTGGCATATCATCTTTCATAAGTGATGTTAAGCTCACAACGCGTCAACTATGCCCTTTTTACCGAGATGTAAGTTTTTCTTGATGTGCAGATACAAGAGATAACTGAAGACCAGAATCGGAATCTACAAACTGATTCACTTCAAGATCAAACAAAGGTTATGGTTATGTCAGGAAGTTACCTCATAAAGAATCGTTTATAGTTAGCCTTCTTACAATATTTTGTTTACTGCAGTCAATTGATGCTAAAGTACGGAAATGGTCAAAAGGGAAGGAAGGAAATATCCGTTCTCTCCTTTCAACTCTACATTATGTATGTATGCCCAAAATAATTAACAAAAATACAAGTATGTTTTTTGATGAAAGATTCACCTAATGCTTTTATCATGGTTTTAGGATGACATTGCAGTTTCTTGTTTTTGACACCAGATCATTTTCCCCCGTCCTTTATTTCAAACAATGTCAGCTAACTTCTCCTTGCTAAAGTTTTGTCTTATGTTTTTTTTTTTCTTTTCTTCTAGATTCTTTGGCCTGAGAGTGGATGGAAACAAGTTCCACTCGTTGATATAATTGAAGGTGCGCCTGTCAAAAGAGCATATCAAAAGGCATTACTATGTTTACATCCAGATAAACTACAGCAAAAGGGTGCTTCCGCGCATCAAAAGTACACTGCAGAAAAGGTCTTTGACATTTTGCAGGTACATTATACCTCTATTTCGTAATGTTTAATTAGGCGTCGCTTCTAGTACACTGCAGAAAATATATTGTCATCTTTATCAGCACTAGATTATGGTAGGGTGGGGGTTTGGTTCACTTTAAGCCATAATTAAACTGATTCAGCCCATGCAGTTTGATGTTGGCAACTTGCGCAAACCATTCTTGCATTTCCGATGGAGTGACATTTACTGTACAATTTTGATCTCCACCAGAAACAACTGAAGCTCCTTGTTCTTGTTTGAGAAAATTCTTGAGGTATAGTACAAGAGCATGATGTTTTTCAGTCCAACATGAAGATCATCTAGCACCCATCGAACTACATACAAAACTTTGCAAGAGAAAATTTGCTACACAGGCATTAATTTTCTAAAAGATATGCAGTGCATCCCTACTGGAAAGAGATGCTTTGAGATAACATTTCTATTGCCATTGTTTTTTGTCGCTTAATTAGGAAAGCAGGCCGGGATGAGCAGTCTTCAACAGTTTCTCCTATGGTTATTTTGTTCTGCAAGATAACATAGACAACCTGACTTTAGATAACACTGACCACGTCATCAGGTTAGGATTATGCATTTCATACTTGCATGGTCTATATGGACCAATAGCCATAGGTTGAAAGATGGGATAAGAAATGAGTGCATTCAAGGGAAGCTGGAGGTAGTGGCAAATGAGAGGATAAAATGAGAGAAATTCGGAGGTGTTTTGTAAATGTGCAATGTAGTCCAATAGATGCACCAATTAGGAGTGACAGTATACTAATTAGACGAGCTGCTAGAACTAGGGGTAGGCCTAAATGAACTACTTGTATTGAGGCTGTAAAAAAGGCTATACTATTTGTAAATGTTATAGAGGACATGGCCCTCGACATTGTTGAATGGAGGAAAAGGGTTCAAGTTGCAGATCTTTTTTTTTGGATAGAAGGCTTTGTTATTGTATTTGTATGCATGTACTGTCTATATGACATTGGAGATCACATGGATATTGATGACCGAGGATGCATGGACATAATGTGGATGTTATAAAAAAACGTTTCGAGATTAAACGAACAATTAACAATTTATGAAGAATAACTTCTTTCACTAATATTTTGAATTACAACCAATTTTAAACCCCAAATCCACAATTTTTTCTCTCAATAAACCCAAACCCTGAAGAACCTCACTCCAAAACTACATTAAACAATAGTCTATTTATAGAAGCTACATAACCATCTAAAGCAATCAAATTCCTTTTAGGATTAGTAAATTGGATACTTAATATAAACTCAAAATCTGGATTTAAATCATATCCTAATCTATATAAGAGTACATTCCTAACAATCTCCATGTTGAGTCTTATTTGTCTCCAAAAGTACAATGATTCATTGATCATAATTGGTCGAGTCTAGTGGACAATTGAACTCACCAACTCGTACAAAATGTGAACTAACTCCACCTTGGCTAGCAATTTCCTTCATATTTAAAACATAAGTATCACTATTCAAAGCCGGTTCCATCATTGCCAACATATCCCTTTCAAGCACATACAATTTCTGATGCTTTTTCCATGTGACCTCCCTTCCAATTTTTTTATATTTCCTACTATCAATAGTAGTTTATCCCTTAGAATCCAAAGTCTAGTACATGACAAACTCATGATAGCGTCCTAACAGCTCCATCATGCAGTCTAATATTGACATTTTCCATGCCAACAACTTTACAAGTAGTCTCACCACCAATAGATATAGTGTCCTGAGTAAGTTCATATGTATCAAACTATTCTCAATTCGGACACGTAATAGCATCATCATGAAGCTAAAATTCATGAATCTTGTAAGTCTCCTCAAATTTCAGAAGTAGATACTAATATTGTCAATTCGGACACGTATCTTGTGAGTCTTTTCTATTGCAATCCGAGCCTCATCTTGTAATTTTTGCTTTTAACTTCTCCAACTCCTTCAATTCATGTTGCAACTTCTGGCAAAATCTTATAGTATGTCATTTTAATTTGCAGTGATTGCACCTAGTCTCTGAAACATCTCTTATGAAAGTTCTATTTTTGTCTCTTGGTACATATGCTTCATCTTTTGGTTTGAGATGACTGATTGATTCCACTTCAGACGATTTCTTTTTAATATCATTAGACAAACGAGCAGTGGTAGTATCCTCCAAAGTAATGGTATCTCTTCCAAATAGTAAGTAGTGACTAGATGCTCATACAACGACGGCAGAACCGTAGAAATGCTAATAAATTAGAACTTTACCTTCATCATCAATATTTACTTCAATACTAGTCAATTCACATATAGGAGTCCCTTCATTGATTGAAAGCTTGTACAATTGTTGTTTCATAAATAATTGATTTGTCAATAATTTCGTCATGTAGAGACTTTTTAACCTTTGCCACAAATTTTCCATCGAATCATAACCGAGAACATTATAGAGAACTTTGTTTGTCAGACAGTCAAATCGTGCTTACCGCCTTCATATCAAGTTATATTCAATCTTCTTCTGACAAAGATACCTGCTTCTTTTTCAAGAGCACCTTCAATAGATCCTTATTGGATCAATTAGTCCCGCATATTCAGCCACAAAGTAAAATTATTTCTTTTATTGAATTTCTCCACCTCAAACTTCGAACTCGTCGGTTCGTAACTATCTTGATGACGCTCTTCAAACCTCTCTCTGATACCAGTTTGTTGTGAAAAGAGGTATCAAGATTATACGGACAATTAATAATCCATAGAGAACAATTCCTTTTACTAATATGTTAAATTACAACCAATTTTCTCAAACCCAAAAGTCACAAATTTTTCTCTCAATAATTCCAAACCCTAAAAAACCTCGTACTCCAAAACTACATTAAAAAATAGCCTATTTATAGAAGTTACATAACCATCCAAACCAATCCAATTCTTTTTAGGATTAGTAAATTGGAGTGCCTAATACAGACAAAATCTAGATTTACACTCTCTCATCTAAATAAGAGCCAAATCCTAACAATGGATTGGAGAGTATGTGGAAAAATAGGTAAGGATACACTGCATGTGCGGAACTGGAAGATTTAGTTCCCAAATAGGGGATATACACTGTAGGTGCGAAACTGGAAACATCTCATATGTGATGGTAGTTTGTTATTCTTATATTTGAGTTCTTGTGTCTCATGTGTACTTCCGGTTTAACCATTTCGGGAATGGGCAAACTAATGATGCACATTAGGTCATGTCCTGGAAGGCCCGTGAGTCGGGACGTGACAGTATGTGCTAGTCTGTAGCCTAGTTGGTGACAAAAGGAAAAATATGATGGATGTCTGTATAGAACAGCATTCATGCAAAGGGATGTTGTACTTAAATTGAACATTGTGAAATTTAGAAATAAACGAAAACATGCTAAATTGTATAGTATATTTTTTTTTGAATGCTTATATACATATAAAAGGTGTTTGTAACTGGCCTTGCTGTAGATGAATAAAGATGATACATAAATTAGGTTTTTAAATTTTGTTTGAATACTTGAAGTTCTTCCACAGATGTACAAATTATATTTTCTTGTCATATAAACAACTGAAAATTGCTGAGAAACCCAATTTCGGGGTTGGTTTTTATGAAAAATCCACCCGCATGATGGGTTTTATGAAATGTCCAGAATTATATATTTTCACGTTAAGTATTCCAAGATTCCCTTTAGATGCTCTGTATTTACAAAATTAATACCATAACTACCCCTCCGCACAAACTCAGATCTGGATTGCGATTCTCGTCTTCTTCTTCTTCTTCTTCACGAGAGATCTGAATTCCATTGCTATGATCTTCAGCAGAGATCGCAAAGATCGTTCGTAGTTCACCATGCTCTCTTTTTTCAGTCGAATCATCGCTCATCTTCTTCTTCTTCTTCTTATTCTTCTCCGACAATTAGGTCAATTATGGAGAGAAGATCTTCTTCTTTTCTATAAGAGTTAGCATCGTTTTGAAAGAACCAAAACTCTTGAATCTTTATTCATGTTAAATTTCTTTCCACAAAACAAAAAAAATAAAAAATTAGGTTTCTGTCAACTGTGCTCCGTCGATATCACATGAAGAACAGTCATTCTTCTGCATTTTTAACAAGGAGAATGTCATTCTCCGTGTTGAATGATATTCTCCGTGTTTCTAACACGGAGAATGGCTATTCTCCTGTGTTTTAACATTTGAATGACCATTCTCCGTGTTATTTAGCACGGAGAATGACCATTCTCCGTGTAATTTAGAAACGGAGAATGCCATTCTCCGTACTAAATTACACGGAGAATGGTCATTCTCCTACGTTTTAACACTGGGTGACCATTCTCCGTGTAAATTAACACGGAGAATGTCATTCTCCGTTTTATTTAACACGGAGAATGGCATTCTCCGTGTTTCTAACACGGAGAATGGCCATTCTCCTGCGTTTTAACACTGGAATGACCATTCTCCGTGCTAAATTACACGGAGAACGGCCATTCTCCGTTTTATTTAACACGGAGAATGTTATTCTCCGTTTTATTTAACACGGAGAATGGCATTCTTCGTGTTTCTAACACGGAGAATGGCCATTCTCCTGCGTTTTAACACTGTAATGACCATTCTCCGTGTAAATTAAGACGGATAATGACCATTCTCCGTGTAAATTAAGACGGAAAATGACCATTCTCCGTGTAGTTTAGCACGGAGAATGGCCATTCTCCGTGTAAATTAAGACGGAGAATGCCATTCTCCGTATTACTAACACAGAGAATGACTATTCTCCGTGTAAATTAAGACGGAGAATGACATTCTCCGTGTTACTAACACGGAGAATGGCCACCCTCATGCGAAATTAACATTTTTCGTGTTCTAACACGGAGAATGACCATTCTCCTGCATTTTATGGTCAGTTGAAACTTTGAAGGGCCATAACTTTTGACTGGGAGGTCGAAACGAGGTCCGGTTTGTCCCAAAATGAGCGTATCTTCGAGGAGCCTGAGATTAACCGCTTCTCCGTTAGACGGCCTTCCGAAATTTTAGAATCGCAAAAAAATGATGTTTGGACCTCCGTTTTAGCACTTTTGCCGTTTGTCTCGGTCTTTCCGAAATTTTCCGACGAGTTTTTGAAGATGTTTGAGGAGAAAACCTAGATTCGAAAGTGAGCAGCGTATGGAAGAAGATGAAGTATCGAAACGTTATTTTTAAGAGTAGTTTCGTGGGTGTTTTCAATAAATTAGAAGGAAGGGCAAAAAGGTCATTCGGAACGTTTTTTATATATTTTTTGCTAATTCTGGACACGCGATGAAATGTTTTTGTGCGGTGGATTTTTCATAAAACTTTTTCGTTTTTTGGGCATTTCATAAATTTCCCCTATAAACAAATAAGAGGGCTTAAATGAAGGAAGTTGTTATTCCTGGTTTGCTTACTATGTCCTCTGTTAGAGCTGTGTATTTGTTTCCATGTTGTACGCGTCATTTTCTTGAACAGTAGCAAGTTCAAATTTAATCGATTACTAGTCTTTATTAGGTAATTCAGTAATCATTGTTACCCACATCTATGACCCTTGGTATTGTTATATGACCTAGGAATCCTGATAGGTCATTTAAATGCGAGTATCTGAGCCGTTCCAATCATATCCAAGAGTCTATTAGTGAAAAGTTGGATTAATGATGTTCGGCTACATTATATCTTACCATAAGGTCCAATAAGTTTCTACCCAGGTGATCTTTAACTTTTTGTTCTTTCTCCTGCTCTTCTTCCAGGAGGCATGGATTCATTTCAACTCCATCGGTGAAATATAAAGGAGTAGCAATGATTGTACATCAGTCTATCATCATTCAAAGAACACAGGTTACATGTTCTTCATCATGCAGCCACATCTTTTAGTTGTATGAATTATGTACATGGGCGTGATATCAGTTGGTAATGGAGACTCCTCTAGTGTATTGAGAATCAGACGTCAGTTCCAAGCAATCTTTCCTAATATGAGAGTAAGGTACTCATGTGCAGTCTTCTGTTTAGAATGAAGAGCTAGACTATCAATATATGGTTTTGGATTCACTGTTGTACCTGAAGTTCCATAGCAGGACAGAGGAATTTGATCTTTGGATGTGATGAACCTGGAATACCTCGCCAAGAGAAGTAATATCCTCTGTATATTTGTGAGAAAGTGGACAGAGAAAATTTTTCATATGTAAAGATTGTATTTGAATGTTAATTATTTCCCACTGTTGAATAGAGGAAATTCTAAGCATTAGTTGGAACAGAGAAAATTTTAAATGTAGAGTTTGTATTTGAATCTTATTGGTATGGCTGTAATATATGAAGAGTACACAACAAATTGGTCACATTTTGTGCAGTAAGAGGATTAAATGAATTTAGTAGGAACAGTGTATTACAAGTATATATATATAGAGAGAGAGAGAAACTTGTAATACACTGTTCCTACTATATATATATATATATATATATATATATTTTTTTTTTTTTTTTAATTGAAATCATCAGGTAGAAATGATATCATTCAGGGTTGGTTTTTCACTAAGGCAACGTTTGCTTTGGTACGCATAAATAAGCAGATAATTTTATATCTCCGTAAATTTTTTTTTTTTGGGAATTAAATTTCTTGAAAATTTATATTCCCATGTTTTGTGAATATATAAATAATCCTAGAATTATATAGTTCATATAAAAATATTAAAAAAGATATCGATATTAAATATATTTAATAGTAGTTACTATTAGTTTGTGATTTTTTTTAGTGTAATCAGTTAAATTGATATATTAGTATTCAAGAAAATATGATTCAAATCCTATTGATATCATAATTTTTTTAGTTATAAATTAAATTTTACAATCTGATCCTTACTGTAGCTAACTCAAATTCAGCATGATGTGAAACAGACTCAAAAAAAAAATTATTTAAAAAAAGAAGGGGAAAAAAACAAAAATGATTTTTTTTAAGAAAGGGGGAAGTGTGAAAAAATGAAATAACCAAAAGGAAATTTGAAAACAAAAAAAAAATTAAGAAAAAATGAAGAAGATAAAAGAGGAAAGAAGGAGAAAGAACGAAAACGTAAAAAGGATATTAAAAAGTAGAGGAAAAGATGTTTTTTTTTAAATGAAAAAAGAAGGAACATTTGAAAAGGAAAAAAAAATTAAAAGGACAAAAAAATTAAGAAAGAATCTTTTTCTAAAAACGAAAAAGATAAAACTTAAAAAACAAAAGCGAAAAAGAAAAACTTTTAAAAAAAGTATAAATAACAAAACAACAAAAAAGCAAAAAAAATGAAAAAGAAAAAAAATCTTAGAAACAAATGAAAACAGATTAAAAAACAAAAACAAGAAAAAGAGGCAAAAAAACTTTTTAAAAAGTACAGGAAAAAAAAAGACAAACAAATTAATTTTAAAAAATGAATTCTCTTTCTAGAAGAAACAAAAAAATGAAAATAAAATCTTAACAAAAAATTGATAAAAGATTAAAAGGAAAAAGCAAAACGAAAAAGAACTTTAAAAATAGTTAAAACAAAAAAAAAAAAAATTTAAGAAACTTTTTTTTAACATATTTTGAAACATTTATTCCTATAGCAAAAAAATAACATACCTACTTATTGTTGGATGATATGATAAAAATAACATACCCACTTATTGTTAGAGATTTCTATGTTTTGTTGGCAAACTATTTATCCGGATATCCACAATTACTGAAAATAAATTTTTATAAGCCAAATCAATCATGGAAGTAAGTTTTCTATCCTAAATCTGTCTGGAATACAAAAAAAATTGTGTACTAAATACTCAGAGCCGGCCCTGGGGCTGGGCCAGGGGGGGCGACGGCCCAGGGCCCCCAAGTAAAGGGGGTCCTCCAATATAGATATGTATTAATAGTAATATGTATTAATAGGTTTAATAAATCCAACAGCCAGTTAACAATTTCGGCCCATCATATGCCCACAACCATAATACCGCATCGCATTCCCGCATTCCCGCATTTAGTGATCAAGAGAGGCCCCATAATATATTAATATGACCGTTTGACCGTTTACTACTTGGAGTACTTGCTTTGCTATACTACTTAAAATTAATTATTGCAATAATTATTCCTTAATATTTGCCTACTTTCAAGACATTAGAATTTGAAGAGGCATAAACATAGGAGTAATACATAACAATGATACCGTTATCTCCTCTTAATTAACTAGTATAAATATGATATAAGTTCTGACACGCGCTTGCAATTGTATTATTGAAGAATTCATACTTGTCATTCATTTTTAATTTCAGAAAATCAGGTGATATTATTCCTTTTCTATAATTTTATTGTTAAGTTATTTATTTTTATTTATTTTCTTATTTCGTTATTATTTTTGTTTATTGTTGATTTTTTTGTCTAATAAAATGATGAAACGAAAACATTTATCTGGATGTGAAAAAAGAAAAAAATTAAAGCAAATAGAGCAATTAAAATTGTCCCAAAAGGAGCTATGGATAAATTTTTGTCAAAAAGTTCAAGTTCACATGGAAATAGTGAACAATTAAATGAAAATTTAAGCGATGAAAATAATGTGCAAATTGAATTTGATAATGAAAATTTAGCTAATGATAGTCAATTCATACCTTGTTTTGATAATGCTCGAAGAACTTGTTTTTTTTAATTTTTTAATTTTGTAATTTATATTTAAGGGACCTCATTTTTTATTTTCGCCATGGGCCACCAAAATCTCAAGGCCGGCCCTGTAAATACCTTCTAAGTTTCAAAATGAATGGCTTGATTTTGTACTATGTGATTCAGCTTAACTAATCTATTGTATATTTTTGAGCCCCCAAATCAGTATGGATCTAAATAAAATGAATGATGATTTTCAACTATTAACTTACTTTTACAAACTTGAAAAATACACATTTGTTTTGTTGAGCATGAATAAAAACTTGCATGAGATTTAAAGAGTGGTATGTCAAAGAGTGATATTAGTTGGTTGTGACAATTGGTATATGTTTAGATATTGTGAATCTAATTGCTTTTTTGCCAAGAGATATGGAAGATGTATGAATGAACCATAAAATGGAAGGTAGAGTGTAGACATTCATAATCATTCTTTCCATGCTACTTTGTCTCCACCATCTCAACCTAGTGTAAAGAAAGCAACAACTGAAATATTGTAGAAACACAAACATACAAAAATGATATGGTTCACGAACAAAGAAAATATGGAATGATTGCGACTAGGAGGTGCCTTTCTTATTCTCCATCTATATAGCAGTAACTAGTAATGAATATGCTAATAATCTCGAGCACACTTAATAGTGTCATGATTGAAAACTTTGGGCAATTGACTTTTGATCATCTACAAATCAGAAAATTTCCTACAACATATCTAATTTTGTCAAAATTGGAAAGAAAGATACATATCTGAAATTTTTTTAAAATGAAGACCTTTCCGCCAGACCGTCTGGCGGAAATCCAACATCTTGATTTTTTTTTCTCGGTTTTTTTGTGTTTTGGTTTTGTTTGGGTTTTTGTTAGTTTGGTTTAATTGTTTTGCTTTTAGTTTTGATTTTTGTTTGGTTGTCAAAGAAGCGTCATGACGCGATGGCTGACCCGAAGGACGTCGTTCGGTACGTCCTCAACGACACGATGTCCCGATGATACTCGACAACAACTACTAGTACAACATCCTACACAACAAAATATGCTACTCGTCGACCACCGGCACTAAGAGGGAGATCAAGAAGCAGTGTAATATAGCAAACAAACACCAGCAAGCCAAGGGTCCTTACGAGAATATAAGCGGTGCATGCATGCATGGTGGTGGGCGTTGCTACTGATAGTTGACATTTATGCATTTGATCCAACCTAATGTTAAACCAAAACAAAAAAAAAAACCAAACCAAAACAAAACAAAACTAAAAAAAAAAAACCCAACATGTTGGACTTCCACCAGACGGTCTGGCGGAAATGCCTTTTTTTGAAATTTTCTTAAACATGTATCTTTCTTTCCAATTTTATCAACATTGGGTATGTTGTAGGAAATTGTCTGTCTACAAATTCACCTTCTTACTACCCATTTTATTAATTGATTACAAACTCAATTTTTTTTTTTAAACTCGTACAATAATCTAGATATTTATGTAAATTCAAGAATGTATATTTTGAGCAAACCCGCTATCTAATTCTCCCATTCGTTACCTTTATATATACAAGTTTTAAATGCGAGACCTATTCTTAGAGGTTATATGTCACATATGAATCCTTCTTTATACAAACTATACCTTATTTGTTCATCATAAAATCTATATACCATCTAATTATTTCACTAAACAAATAACTAAAAATTTATAATTAGTGTGCTTTTATTTTGATTTTCTTTTATCAATGTCCTCCTCCGATCTTATGTGAGAACTTACTCTACTCTTGGGGACCAAAACTTAAATTTTAGTCGTGTCCATATATGTGGTTGATCCGCCAGGTCATCAATTCCAAATAACAATCATAACTGTACAAGAATTTGCTAAAATAATTTGTACCAAACAGATGTGTTAAATATACCAACCAACAAATTTTTTTTAAAATAAATAAATCAGTGTCACAGTAAATTTGAAGTTAACTATCCTTTTCATCCAATGAGGCCATCCCCAAATTGCAACATTAAATTCTTAAATATTTTGGCCACTGCTATTTTTTTTTAATTTTTTTAATATGAATTTATTATTATTATATATATATTTTTTTTATTCTGGTGCAGATTTAAATTATGTTACGTTCATCAGATTTCTGATGTTGTGGGATCGTGGTTGAAGTTATTGTACGTCCTCACGGTATTTCATCATTGTCATTGCATCTCTATTAATATTGGCACCCTCTCGATCGTACACGAGATAAGAGACGTCCACGGCTGGTCGCACCTGTTCGATCGTACGTACAAAATGAGATAACATCTCTGATTTCGTATCCGAGTTGAGATACGTTCACGGATCGGTCGTATTCGCAGCAACGCTCAGTTCAGCCACCGACCCCACAAAGGCACAAACGTGAAACCTGTGAATAAAATAACAAATACAAAGGAAGCATGCTCCTTCTCCTTCGTTTCTTTCATAAAAGCTTCCTCCTTTATTTCTTTTCCCAAGTAAAAGGAAGAGAGAGGAGAGAGAAACTCATCTTCTTCTCTCTCTCTCTTCCTCAAAACCGGGGAAATTTTCCCAGCACCATTGCTATTATTTAATGGCGAATTGAAGTGGAATTTCCTCAAAATACTGTAAGTTAGCATCTTTTCCTCAGTTAATTTCTTGTTCTGATGAGTTTCTTCGGTTCCTGATCTGTTCCCGGAAGTGGAGTTCCATGAATTTTAGGGTTTGATGTCAATCTCAAGGAGACGTTGTGGTTTTTTTTATGTGGAAATGTTGAGAATGTAGATCTGGTTGATGGATCATTGGGTCTTTGATCTATATATGGATTTTTTTTTTTGGTTCTTTTCTTTCCATGAACTGGGTCAATCCATCAAGTGCTGCTACCAAAATTACTTAATTTGTACTGAAAGGATTGGTTCTTTTAATTCCATTTATGGAGCAAATCTGGTTGATTGTAGTTGGGATGTGCCTAGGTTTGGCAACAGTAGATTGCCATTTTTAGTCAATTTCATTGATGCTGTTGCAGCTGTTCTGGTGAAACGTGATATTTATTGTTCTATTTATGCGTCGACTATTCTTTTCTTGACAAATGTCAATTCAAACAAAACTATGTTCTTACTAGAAACACTACTGAAGAATAACATCTTTGAAAAAAAAAATACATAAATTATTGAGCCATGCTAAATTCATTATCTGTACGTCTTGACCAAGATTTGATAGTGACATCTGATTGTTGGCATCCGAGGAATTGTAATTGTTTATTCATTTCCGTTGTGCTTTGGATAGCCGACCCCAAAAAATAAAGGCTTTGTTGTTGTCGCAGTTGTCGTGGTACACACCGTTTATGTTGCTTTCAGAAGGCTGATGATATGTGTGTTTAACCTACTCATAAGATTATGTTTAGTATTATTATTTATCACTTCTGTTTACTTGACCCATTAGTTGCTCAAATGTGTTCATATAGAGTGCGTGCGAGACATAAATAGGTTTCTTTCTTCATTCATAGGAGCATGAAGTCGGGATCAAAGAAGGGGTTGAACTTGCTGAAACCGCTTCGCCTGGGTAGAAAGTCTGCTACCCGATTTTGTATTTTCCCGAAAGTGCGCTCAGCCAGCAAAACAGCAGGAAACACTCCTGTTTACCTGAATGTTTATGATTTGACGCCTGCGAATGATTATGTTTACTGGGCAGGCTTTGGGATATTTCATTCTGGGGTTGAAGGTACCTTCCGTCTTTTCTTGTTGGTTTGATGAAAATTACCTAGCACAACATGGTGAAATGCACAATGTGTGAATTGCTCAGTGTGGATTTGTATAGTCATTGACATTTGAGGATATATTAGAAATCTTCTTCTACTAGCTTATTTATGTATTCCATATCGAGTAATTTCAACTTTCCAGTAGATAGTAGATTCTTGTTGAGAGGTTATAAAGTTGTAGTTATCTATGCGTATACTTATTGACGAACTTAGTTATGTTTGTTAGTGTTTGATATATAATTTTATGGCTAAATTGCAACTTGATACCCTCAACTATCACTGTTTTCAACTTGATACCCTCAACTTTTATAGGTACCAACTTGATACCCTAAATTTTTTTTGGACCAAATTGCCCCTTCTCTTCCCCCCAACCCCTCACCCCTCTCTCTCTCTCCGGCTGCGGGTGGCAGCGGGCGAGTGAACGGGCGGGTGCGCGCAAGCGGACGGCGAGCGAGCAGGCGGTGGGCGCGGGGATGCTCAGGGGTGCGGTGAGTTGGACAGCACGCGAGCGGACGTAGGGCAGAGCGTGGGGGCGAGCGCGAGCGGGTTTGGGGGCGCACTGGGCAGAGCGTGGGGGCGAGCGCGAGCGGGTTTGGGGTGTGTAAGGTGGGTCGTTGGGGTCGGGGGGCGGGTAGGGGGGGTGGCCGCCGGAGGAGGGGGGGGGTGGGGGAAGTAGCAGCCGGGGGGAGGGTAGTTTAGGAATTAAAAAAAATTGGGTATCAAGTTAGAAATATAAGTTGAGATAGGGTATTAAGTTAGTACATATCAAAGTTTAGGGTATTAAGTTGAAAAACAGTGATAATTGAGGGTATCAAGTTACAATTTAGCCTAATTTTATATCAATTTTGCCTGTATTGCGTTTGTTTCCTTTTTTTCGGGGAAAAGCATACTAGTTAATGACCTTACAGTAGATTGAGGGATGTACTTCTAGTCTTCTACTATAAAGATTACCTTTCCCTTGAAAAAGTATATTATTTCATAACCAAGGACAAGTGTTGCATATTCAAGGAATTTAATCATAAATTCCAAATGTTCAAAAACTACAAAAATGCTATTAAATAAACGCTAACAAATATTATTTGTCAGGAAGCTGATGATATTCAATATTACCTTTCTATGATTTATTATCACCAGGAAATCCTTGGAATAAGAAACAAGTAACCATAAAATATCCATAAACCATAGTAACTTGCATCCAAGCAACTTGTGGATGTGCACGTGTTCTTGAATCATGAGCATGCTCCAGTGCATCCATATGTTCCTTGAAACACTTAAGCTATACATATATTCAACAAAAAAGCTATTTTCAATAAGCACCCTGAATAATTGCACTATTTGGTTGATCCAGAACACAGACAACATTTCAATGAGAAAATTGTTCAAGACAATAAGGTGATTGGTTTTTGGTGATCCAGCATTTTCAAAGCCCATTTGATGCCAGTTCATTAATAAGATTAAAACAAATGTCAATAAGCTTGTTCATACTGGTTTCAACTCTCAGCAAAGTGGTATGGATTATGGAGAATACTACTTGACAATTTAAGACTCGAAGAATCTTGAAACTAGCAGTTCATTGTTGCCTCAAAATCTTGCTCAAGGTCTCTCTACCAAAGTCATGTGAAACAAATGCACAAGATAGAGTTACAACTAACGGAGGAAACATATTAGAGATGCAGTACACTATACATTATATGTCATGCTTAGTTTCCTCCATTATTTGTTGCTTTCCGTAATTACTAGAAGATAGATGAATTGCTTAACAAAATGGTATGCATATGTCAACAATATTCCATCTTCATGTGTAGAACACTCATCATTATCATCTTCCAAGCCTTCTGTAGAAAATAATAGTTGGTTAATTTTATTGATGGACTACTTCACTACTTATAGGGAGTCTAGCTCCTCTACATACTACATATTCCGATGTGGGACTAAAAGTCCCTTATTGACTCTCAACACTCCCCCTCAAGATGGGCGATAGATATTGATCATCCCCATCTTGTTACATAGCTTTGACAGACTTAATGAACTAAGACCCTTAGTCAGACAGTCTGCAACTTGTTCTTCTGAGCGGACATGGTCAATCTTCAGTATCCCTTGTTCCAGCTTCTCCTTGATGAAGAATCGATCAATCTTGATGTGCTTCGTTCTGTCGTGCTGAACGGGATTGTTAGCTATACTTATTGCAGCTTGACTATCGCTCAGAAGACGCAATGGTGCTCCCTTGTCTAGCTTTAACTCTGACAACAACGCTTTCACCCACAGCAATTCTGACACTCCCAGAGCCATTGTTCTGTATTCTGCTTCAGCTGTCGATCGTGCTACCACAGACTGTTTCTTGCTTCTCCATGAGACCAGATTTCCTCCTACAAAAACACAGTATCCTGTGGTAGACCTTCTGTCGTCTATGCAGCTCGCCCAGTCTGCATCACAGTATCCCTCAATTTCTATGCGTCCATTCTTCTTGAACCATAGCCCCTTTCCCGGCGTTCCTTTCAGATACCTCAAGATCTGAAATACTGCTTCCATATGACCCTTTCTTGGATCATGCATGTAGCGACTCACTACACTCACCGCAAATGAGATATCAGGGCGAGTGTGTCCCAGATAAATCAATCTCCCTACAAGTCGTTGATATCTTTCACGATCAACGGGCTCTCCTGCTTCTGCTCCCAACTTGCACTTCTGGTCAATTGGAGTGACCGCTGCTTTGCATCCCAACATCCCTGTCTCCTTCAGCAGATCTAGTGTGTATTTTCTCTGTGAGAGAACAATTCCTTGTTCGCCTTCACACACCTCGATACCTATAAAGTACCTCATCGCTCCTAAATCTTTCACTTCAAACTCCTTTGCGAGTTTTGACTTCAGTTTAGTGATCTCGACTTCATCATCACCTGTGATCACTATATCATCCACATATACAGCAAGTATAGTGATGTGGCCTCTTGCATGCTGAAGGAAGACCGTATGATCTGCATTTGTTTGACGGTATTCCATGCCTGTAACAGCCTTTCTGAATCTGTCAAACTAGGCTCGAGGAGATTGCTTGAGCCCGTATAGTGACTTTTTCAGTTTACACACCTTTCCTTGCGACGTCCCTCCATTTGATTCCGTCGCATAGCACCCAGGCGGGAGCTCCATGTATACTTCTTCTTGCAGGTCCCCATGAAGAAAGGCATTCTTCACATCCAACTGGTACAGCTTCCACCCATAGTTCGCTGCAATGGAGACCAGAGTTCTCACGGTGCTCATTTTTGCTACTGGGGCAAACGTCTCATCATAGTCTATTCCATATGACTGTGTGAATCCTTTTGCAACCAACCTCGCCTTGTACCGCTCTACTTTTCCTTCTGGCGTCTCTTTCACTGTGTACACCCATTTGCATCCCACAGCTTTCTTTCCTTTGGGTAATGGAACCAGCTCCCATGTCTTATTTTTCTCCAATGCTCCAAGTTCTTCCATCATTGCAGCTTTCCACCTTGGATCTTTCTTTGCTTCCTGCCAACACTTGGGCAACGAAGTAGAGTCTAACGATGCAATGAAGGCTCGATAATTCGAAGAAATGTTAGAATAAGACAAGAAGTTGGCAATGTCATGTTCGTAATCATCAAAACGAGCAGGAGCCTTACCCGCATTGACGCGAGAAGATATCCTTAAGGGAGCAATAGGTGGTGGAGAGATCATACCATCCGAGTCGGAGAGATCCGCATCAGAATCCGAGTGATTCATTGCGGGGGCAACATCTTCAGGAGTTGGAGCAGGAGTAGACGAGGGACTTGGTACAGTAGGCACAGGGCATGGCATAGGCACAATACTGGACTTCTGTTGTCTTCTTCTGTAGACTTGGAGCTCCTTTTCCCTTGTCTGCTGCTCCCCCTGCGTAACATATGGATCTTCTTCTTCATTTTCTGTATCTGAGTCACTGTGCTCTCCCCCTTTCGTCCAGTTTTCTACAACCGGACATGGAACCGATTCGACGACCACATTTGGGCTTATTATCTCCCCCTCACAGCGAACACCATCTGTGTTAGGTGTGTCACCAAATGCGGAACCTTCATCCGAACCATAGTATGGTTCGAGTTCTCTGAAAGTAACGTCCATGCTGACAAACATCTTCCGCTCGACTGGACTCCAACAGGCATAACCCTTCTGAGTCGCCGTGTAACCGACAAAGACACATTTAACTGCCCGAGGATCCAGTTTGCCAACGCCTGGCCGATTATCCTGGACAAAGCATACACATCCAAAAACTTTTGGTGGAACAGTGTATGTAGTTGCTCCAGTAAGCATCTCCAATGGTGTCTTTCAGTCCAATACCTGAGATGGCATTCTGTTGATGAGATAAGAGGCCGTCAATATAGCCTGCCCCCATAAGTGTTTCGGGACATTCATAGCCAGCATCATCGTCCGTGCAACTTCCAACAAGTGTCTGTTCTTTCGTTCCGCCACACCATTTTGAGCCGGAGTATAAGCACATGAAGTTTGATGAAGTATTCCATGAGTGAAAAAATACTCAGCAACCCGCTTATTCGTATACTCCGTCCCATTGTCGGATCGGAAACACTTAATTTTAGCGCCATATTGTGTTTTCACTCGTCGATGAAAGTCCTGAAAGGCCTCAAGGACGTCACTTTTATTCTTCAGAAGGTAGACCCATGTCACGCGGGTATAACAATCAATAAAGGTGACGAACCATCGAAAGCCGTTAATCCCGGTTGTATGACAAGGGCCCCATACGTCTGAATGTATCATGTCAAAAGCAGCTGAACTCCTATTCCCTGTGCTCACATACGAGCTTCTGGTATGTTTTCCCAAAGCACATGCATTACAAAATAACTTCTTTTTATTAGCCCTTTGATATAAGGACGGATACATTCGACCAATAACCGGAAAAGAGGAATGACCGACACGCTGGTGGTGGAGTAGCAAGTCTGCTTCAACACTGCGACAGGAAGCTTCTGGTGGTGCGTCTGCTACCAAGGATGCCAATGCTTTGTCCAGTCCAGTCCTGTCTAAATACCACAGCCCCTTATGCCATGTGCCAGTCCCAAGTCGTCGTCCTGTCCCTTTCTCCTGAAAAGTCACCTGAGGAATGTCAAAGGAAACAGTACAGTTAAGATCAAGTATAATGGCACTAATGGATAGAAGATTGACAGGAAAAGACGGAGCATGAAGGACATTGGTTAGAGTGATGGAAGGGGTGCATGCGACAGTGCCTTTACCCATTACAGGGCTGGATGTACCATCAGCGGTTTGAATACTCTCCGGCAATGGTAGGGGAGTATATTCCCGAAACGCACCACGGGACCCCGTGACATGGCGAGATGTCCCAGAGTCCATAATCCATCCCGGCTGATGGATAGATGCAAGAGCACGTGCAGAATCATCGGTGCTGGTTTGGGCAAAGCAAGTGAAGTGATCTCCCGAGGTTGAAGACGCCCCAGGACTGTCGGCCGAACCCAGCTTTGTGCCACGCAACTTCTCAAGGAACTCCCGCTCAAGCGGAGTTATTTCAGCCATGTGATGCTCTCCCCCTTCTTCCGCCAGATTTGCTTTGTGTCCGCCCCTCCTACCAGCATATCCTCCTCTTCCACCGCGTTGGCCTCCACGACCCCGTCCTCGACCATTAGACTGATTGCGCAAGGGTTTTGGACAAAATCGGATGTAATGTCCGGAGTCACCACAATTGTGGCAAACACCACCCATAGATGGAGGTTGATTGAAGGCAGCAAGGGCAGACTTGTCAACTGAGACTTGCTCCTCCTGGTAGGATCTCTTGTTGGGCATCAACTTCAGTCGAGCTTCTTCCCGTGTCATAACAGCGATAGCTTCTTCCAAGGTCGGAAGCGTGGGTTGGGATAGGAGGATATTCCGTCGCTGCTCAAATACAGGGTGTAGTCCCTTCAGGAATTTCATCATACGTTGTCGGGAAATGTAAGCCAGGAACGTCTGAAAGTACTTCGCGAATGCCGATTCGATTTGTGCATCGTCCATCCCAAGAGGATCATAATGATCCAGATCAGACCAGTACTTATTCAACAGGGCCGCGTACTCAGAGATGGTACGTTCTTCTTGGGCCACCCTATCGAGTTCATCTTGCAGTTGAAAGACTCGCATAGGGTTGCCGGAGCCGGAGTACATATCTTTTAGAGTTTGCCATATATCAGCAGCAGCCTCCATTGCCTCGACATTGCCCGACACCTGGTCGGTTAAAGAGGCAGTCAACCACCCAGCCACGACGTTGTTGACAATCTCCCACACAGCAAACTCCTTGGTGGAGTGATCGGCTGGCGCCTTGGCCTGGCCAGTGACATAGCCAACCAAGCCACGTCCCTTCAGTGTCCGCATCGCCTGCCGCGACCACTTCAAGTAGTTGGACGTTCCTTCCAACTTCGTCTCCAGCTTCCCCATTTTGTAAGGCGACGGATCCACATCAGTATGGATCACACGCGGGGTTACCTCGGTTAATCTCTTGGATAAGATATCATCAACCAAGGCCTTCATCTCTTCGGCCGTCAGTTTGCCACTGATCGAATCCATGGCGTCTTCAACGATGAACTCAATTCGTCGGCTCCTTCGTCGTCGTCGGAGTCTGCAACTGACCCAACGTCGTCGTCGTCGTCTTCTTCAACGCCAGAGACTTTACTAATGCGCTACTAACTTGGCCAGCACCGGCGCGCGCATGTAAAGTGAACACGTCAGGACACCAGAGAAGACATGATCAGTCTCTTTATAGATCCCGATGTGAAGAAGGAATAACAAATAAAGCATTTGTTAGTTCTAACCGGCGTAAGCACGGAACAGAGTCGGTGCAAATAAAGATTTGACAGCCTTCTCTATTCGAAATACGGCGTTTTTTTTTTTTTTGTTAAAAACTAGGGTTAGGGTTTGATGGGGCTGCTAGGTCTAGGGTTAGGGTTTCCATGGCAAAAAGCTAGGGTTAGGGTTAGGGTTTGATGGGGCTGCTAGGTCTAGGGTTAGGGTTAGGGCGGTGTGCTGCTGTGGGGGGGGGGGTGCTGCGGGAGAGGGGGGGGGCGGGGTGCTGCGGGAGAGGGGGGGGCGGCGGGGTGCTGCGGGAGAGGGGGGGTCGGGGTGATGCGGGAGAGGGGGGGTCGGCGGGGTGCTGCGGGAGAGGGGGGTCGGCGGTTGTGGGAGAGAGGGGGGGGGGGGGGGGGGGCGGGGTGCTGCGGGAGAGGGGAGGCGGGCGGTTGGTGGGTTTCTGGAGGGACGGCAGGGGGGTTGGGAGGTCGGCGGCTGCGGGAGAGGAGGGGGGCGGGGTACTGCGGAAGAGGGGGGGGGGGGGCTGGGTGCTTGGGGTGAAGGGAATTTTTTTTTTTTGTGGAGAGAGAGGGAGAGAGAGAGAGAGAGTTATGGCTCTGATACCATGTAGAAAATAATAGTTGGTTAATGTTATTGATGGACTACTTCACTTCTTATAGGGAGTTTAGCTCCTCTACATACTACATATTCCGATGTGGGACTAAAAGTCCCTTATTGACTCTCAACACCTTCTCCAATTAAAGTGGGGTCCTCTATGGAGCATAAGAGAGCTCCGTAAAGGAATTGACATTTATGGATGACTGTTGAGCTAACGCCAACCTTCTATATTGGTGCCAAATTCCTAGTTGAGAAAATTATAAGCATGAGAGGGTCATGCCATAAAAAGTGCATGGTTAGTTGGCAGGCATGCAAAACTACCTTTTGGGTATGCAGTTTGAGCTAGGAGCACCTCCAGTCTTCCTAGACTATGAAGGGTCTAGAGGGAGGGGTAAAATAATACAATTTGCTATTGGGAAGTGCATTAATCTCTATGGCACATTAAGCCAAAGAGGGGAAAGGAATGTCAATCACAATCATGTGTATATAAGAACTGAAATCTTCAACGAAAACTTTAAACTGTTAGAACAAATTTATTATGGTAAGTAGGATGGGAGAGGGTGCTTCTAGTTTTTATCTTCCCAAACACAACTGGATTGTGGCTTTATCATGTTCATGCATTCACTTGGGTTTAAGCTACAGTACAACCATCACCTACACACTATTTTTAAGCATACTTTTTTGTGAGTTGAAAGTACAAACTTAACAACAATGAAGCACAGCATAAAACCATATCCAAATCCAAATATGTGCAAGGATCTATGCCTGCATAAATGTGTTCAGATCTGATAATCCATTGGTTTGCTATCTCTTGTTTGTTTAAGATCTTCAACTCTTTTGATGTATTGAATGTTGCACGCACTACTAATTTATTAATTTGGAAATAAGGGGCCATAATTCTGCTCCCGTGGAGTCAGAATTTCAATCCAAGTCCCAATCTTGAGTCAGCCACTATATTTATTGTGTTTTAGGATTAATATCCTAGGATTTGTACGTTATTTGAGTCAATATGCCAATTTTGTTATATTTGGTGCAAGAAGGGGACATGATTGTGTGCAGAGGTTGTTCACGCTCCGGTGCCATTAGCTTGGCCAGTGTTGAGTGCATGATTGGTGCATCCCTCTACAAATGCTCACTTTCTTGTGCCATGGCAGGGTAAAAGGTTCGGATTCCAGGATTAGAAAAATACTTGCCCATTTTATTTTAATTTTATCTGCGCGTCCAAGAACTAAGAGAGAACATAGTAAACTTTAAGGATAAGATGATAAAGAAAAGGAAGATGAGATATAGAAGCAGATTATAATGTTATGTGGTACAATATGACAAGTTGTACAAAAAAAAGTCGCAAAAAATAATTATAGGATTGTTAAAAGACAATAGTTGGATCTCGAAACAAAATTGGTGGTGAAATGAGGAAGTTCAAATGGTTGTAAGGCAAACAAATTGCCTATAAAGATTGACAAAAGTGTAAAACTGAGAAAAACTTTGAGATATATAAAGTAGCCAAAAAAGAAGCTAAGAAAGCAGTTAGTTAAGCTAAATCTAAGGCCTATGATTATTTATATAGGAGGCTAGAATTTGGAAACTGAGGAGAGAAAATATATTTATAGGTTTGCTAAGAGCAGGGAAAGGAGGAGCAGAGACTTATGTAATATTAAGTGTATCAAGAACGATGACAAAAAGTATTAGTAAGAGAAAATGATATTAAGAAGAGGTGGGTGAGTTATTTTCATAAGCTATTTAACGAGAGCAACCTAGGAAAACTTAATTTAGATTCAGAGTTAGCTCATGATAAGTCATATTGGTATTGTCGTAAAAAATTAACAAAATTTTTTGTCCAAAGGGACGAAATTAGGCATATTAGCGCGCAGAGGGAAAGGTTTGGGGGAATTGCAAACTACGGGACGTAACTCCAACTGAGTTAGCGGTCCAAGGGGAGCCTCCAACTTAATTGGCGGTCCCTAAGGGGAGCCTCCAAGTGAGATGGCGGCTCCACCTTTTCCCTTTTTTTTCCTCTCTTTGGCCGTTTGCTTTTATTTTTTTCCTTCTTCTTTTTCTTTGCCCATTGTTTTATGCTTGGGAGGGGGGTTTTGCTGCTTGTTTTTCCAAAACAGCGGCTGCCTCTCCTCTATATAATTCTCAATCGCTCCTCCTCTTCTTCACACTCTAACTCAGATCTTCTCATTTTTCTTCTCAGAGTCCCAACCAAGCTCTCCTCTCTTTTCTTCACAATCACAACAGATGGCTAACGATGGTCGTATTTCCGGTGGACCGACTACGGAGTTGATTATGAAGCAACGTGAAAATCATATATTCGATAAAATATTTACTGGAGGTAATTTTTTTTATCTCAATAATTTGGATGAAAAATATATTAGGTCGATGGTCGATTGTCATGTTTTTACTATATTGTCTTAAATGTTATTTTAATTAAATTGTGTAAATGTCCATTTTAGTTAGTAATATTTTAAATGTTATTTTTTTAATTTTTAATAGTTATTCGATCATGATCTGAAATTACGTCTCCGAGAGCATGGAAATTGGCGGAAAGAGAGACAATATGACACGTGGGTGTTAAATGACGTCCAAAAGGCCTTGGTCCATTCTTTCGGGTTTCAATATTTAGACTAAATTAAATTTTTCATTCACGACGTTCATCTTATTTTAAGTCTTGTTGAACGTTGGTGGTCCGAACGCAATACTTTTCAACTTCCAGTTGGGGAGATGACGATCACGCTATGTGATGTCGCAAACATATTGGGATTGCCTATCACAGGAGACCCAATATATTTCAACCAACAGTCTACTTCATCTGATCTGATTACTACCTATCTCGGAATTATGCCTCCATCGGATCTGCGAGGTAGCAGTTATGTCACATTTTCATGGCTTCGTGGAAACTTTATGGATTTAAATCACACCATGGACAACGAGGCGGTTGACGTAGATGATATACGGGTATGTATTTTAATTAGTAATATTTGTAAGGATTGATTTAGTATTTAGTAAAATATTTGCTTTCTTACTTTCAGATTATTCAATGTACTAGAGCATACTTGCTCGCTTTATGTGGTGCTATTCTCTTTTCCGACGCAAATAGAAATAAGGTTAATGTACGACTTCTACCATTTTTAGTTGATTTGACCAAACCCACTAGTCATGCATGTGGAGCTGCTGCTTTATCATTTCTCTACGCAATGCTGATTGAATTTGTTAATATGAAAACGACCAAGAGTATTTGTGGATGTATGTCACTAGTTCAGGTAAGAAATTTTTTATTTGTATTTCATTGTATTTACTTTGTACTGAATTTTCTTACTATATTTGCTGTAGGTCTGGTCGTACGAGCACTTCTATATTGGTAGACCGGTTACCAGCGTAGCTAGTAATTTTGGAGTCTTTTCTGTTGCTATGCGCTGGTCAACGGATGTTGTAGATCAACAACATTGTCAATACAAGGCTGTTGCACTTTATCGTGAATAATTTGATACATTGGAGCATAGTGAGGTAATAATTTAATTATTTGATGAATGGCTTTAAATTATGGACATTTGATGAATGGCTTTAAATTATTGTACTTTTGATGAATGGCTTTAAATTATCGAGTACAATAAAGTTCAACGACAATGTACGAATAAGTACAATAATTTAAAGTCATTCATCAAATAATTAAATTATTACCTCACTATGCTCCAATGTATCAAATTGTTCACGATAAAGTGTGACAGTCTTGTATTGACAATGTTGTTGATCTACAACATCCGTTGACCAGCGCATAGCAACAGAAAAGACTCCAAAATTACTAGCTATGCTGGTAACCGGTCTACCAATATAGAAGTGCTCGTACGACCAGACCTACAGCAAATATAGTAAGAAAATTCAGTACAAAGTAAATACAATGAAATATAAATAAATTTTTTCTTACCTGAACTAGTGACATACATCTACAAATACTCTTGGTCGTTTTCATATTAACAAATTCAGTCAGCATTGCGTAGAGAAATGATAAAACAGCAGCTCCCCATGCATGACTAGTGGGTTTGGTCAAATCAGCTAAAAATGGTAGAAGTCGCACATTAACCTTATTTCCATTTGCGTCGGAAAAGAGAATAGCACCACATAAAGCGAGCAAGTATGCTCTAGTACACTGAATAATCTGAAAGTAAAAAAGCAAATATTTTACTAAATACTAAATCAATCCTTACAAATATTACTAATTAAAATACATACCCGTATATCATCTACGTCAACTGACTCGTTGTCCATGGTGTGATTTAAATCCATGAAGTTTCCACGAAGCCATGAAAATGTGACATAACTGCTACCTCACATATCCGATGGAGACATAATTCCGAGATAGGTAGTAATCTGATCATATGGAGTAGACTGTTGGTTGAAATATATTGGGTCTCCTGTGATAGGCAATCCCAATATGTTTGCGACATCACATAGCATGATCGTCATCTCCCCAACTGGAAGTTGAAAAGTATTGCGTTCGGGCCACCAACGTTCAACAAGACTTAAAATAAGATGAACGTCGTGAGTGAGAAATTTAATTTGGTCTAAATATTGAAACCCGAAAGAATGGACCAAGGCCTTTTGGACGTCATTTAACACCCACGTGTCATATTGTCTCTCTTTCCGCCAATTTCCATGCTCTCGGAGACGTAATTTCAGATCATGATCGAATAACTATTAAAAATTAAAAAATAACATTTAAAATATTACTAACTAAAATGGACATTTACACAATTTAATTAAAATAATATTTAAGACAATATAGTAAAAACATGAACATCGACCTAATATATTTTTCATCCAAATTATTGAGATAAAAAAAAAACCTCTCCGGTAAATATTTTATCGGATATATGATTTTCACGTTGCTTCATAATCAACTCCGTAGTCGGTCCACCGGAAATACGACCATCGTTAGCCATCTGTTGTGATTGTGAAGAAAAGAGAGAGGAGAGCTTGGTTGGGACTCTGAGAAGAAAAATGAGAAGATCTGAGTTAGAGTGTGAAGTAGAGGAGGAGCGATTGAGAATTATATAGAGGAGAGGCATCCGCTGTTTTGGAAAAACAAGCAGCAAAACCCCCCTCCCAAGCATAAAACAATGGGCAACAAAAAAGAAGAAAAAATAAAAGCAAACGGCCAAAGAGAGAGAGGAAAAAAAAAGGGAAAAGGTGGAGCCGCCATCTCACTTGGAGGCTCCCCTTGGACCGCCAACTCAGTTGGAGTTGCGTCCCGTAGTCTGCAATTTTCCCAAACCTTTTCCTCTGCGCGCAAATATGCCTAATTTCATCCCTTTGGACGAAAATTTCTGTATTATTAAAGAAGTCGAGCTTGAGTAAACGGGACAAACCATGCATAAACAAATCATGCTGTCAGGACGCCCTTTATTAAAGAAGTCGAGCTTGAGTAAGATTCAGATTAGATCTTTGGTTTTGGTTCTTATAGGAAGAATTATAATTTAATTAGGAATAAGTTTTTCCCCCCTTTGTTTTGGGCTTATATATAGTTGGATATATATATATATATTTTATATAGAATACTTGAGATATTAATATAGTTTAAAAGTGTTTTTTTTTCTTCCTCTGGTGTGATTCCATCGCTGTGCAGTGATGCGAGTTCATCTCTTTTTCATGTAGTGGTTCATTTAATTTATTGCAGAGCGATCTTTCTATAGATCAATCCCATACTTTTTTAGTCGTCTTCTGATTTATCTTAGCAACAGACTTTCAAAGAACTCCTGATTTATCATCTAATCTGGCTCAATCTCCTACAATTCTATCGAATGCTTTGTTAGCAGGCTATAAGCAAAATGTCAAGCATAATTACTTCTAGTTATTGTCTAAATCCAAAATTGAAGAATTGTCATGTAAATATCTTAGAATGTATGACTCTCCTTATTCTAAGTGATGTTTTTTCTTGATCATTGTTTAAAATAATTGTTTCCATATATATATATATATATATATATATATATATATATATATATATATATATATTGAAGTATGAACTATTAGCAGTAGTGAGTCTTTGATGCTTCATATTTATGCTTATACAGTTCATGGTGTGGAGTATGCATTTGGGGCACATGATTATCCAACAAGTGGGGTTTTTGAGGTGGAGCCTAGACAGTGTCCAGGCTTCAGGTTTAGGAAGTCAATATTCATGGGCACAACATGCTTAGATCCAATGCAGGTCAGAGAATTCATGGAACTTCATTCTGTAAACTACAATGGTGATACCTATCATTTGATCGTTAAGAATTGTAACCATTTCTGCAAAGACATATGTTACAAATTGACTGGCAACTCTATTCCGAAATGGGTGAATCGACTTGCAAGAATAGGTACGAGTCTTCTCATTTACATTTACTTTTTTTTTAGTTTGGAGAAGCATAGTAATATTCTTTAGATTGCAAATTTCTCATTTCTGCCTCACCTTGCATGTATGCTGTGCGGCATTAACATTATGTGATATTATTTTCTTAATGTTTACACTCATTTTGTTAACTTGCAGTATTAAAAGCTGTGATTCACAATGTTTCTTATCATGATTTCACATTTGATTGACTTTCTCTTTGTCTCTTCGCCCTTCATCAACTTGTCTATAATTGTTACCCAATATTTTGGAAACTGTGATGCTAAATTTATAGGCCTCTTACAGGGAATAGGTTCATCTCCAGTTATATTGGATCTCAATTCCGAAATGGTGTCCTTGTTGTAGTTCATTCCTACTATAAAGAGTTATAGTAATGCTGTGGTTTGTGATGAACCCTTTAGGTTTTAGAAGGGTTTAGCATGCACCTGTTACCCCGTGGCCTGCAGAAATCAGTTGGTTGTGAAGTCCATGACTTAGAATGATGAAAAGAAAAGATACGTATTTTTTTAGTGGAGATGAGCAATTGAGAGGAAAGCGAATGAGAGAAGAGCAACTGGTAAAGAGAGACCACTCACACTTAAGCAAAAACCATGAACGCCGTGTATTATGGATAGGTAAGGTACTAGGAATTGGTCATACTAAAATTGCCAAAGTAGTTTTTTTGGGGGGTTATTTGCAACTAAATATCCTGAACTATCACTCTTTGGCAACTGGATAGCCTAAACTTTGTTTATGTTGAGATTGATTGATGAATTACATTGATAATCTCATAGGCTTTATATAGCCTTTACATGATAGAATATCCAATGGAATATCCTATGGCATATTCTGGCATCCCAAATATGTCCTCAGGATATTTCCATACTAAATATAACATATTCCAGGATATTTCCATTCTAAATATAACATATTCTCATACTAAATATATCAACAGTTTATTAGCAACTAAATATCCTCAACTTCCTACCTTTTTGCATTTAACTAAATGTCCCGAGTTTATGTTTTTTTTGGAAAAAAAATTGTTCCTCAAAATTTAAAATTTCCCGACCCCTGTTTGCCATTAAAATTGTTTTGATTGAAATCTTAATACAAACAGAACAGTGATACAATATAGGACTTAGATGTAGTCCTAGGAGTACACTTTTGTTTAAGCTGGGTTCTTAGTGCCAATGGAGCGAGTGGTAATGCGTTGACTCCGTTGACCGGCTGACGACGGTTATCGGTTCTCTGAAGGTGTGGATTGCTCTGGGTGCTGGAGCTTGCTGAGAGGAGGAAGACGTTGAGTGTCTAGAACTGCCTCTCGGTGATTCTCTCTGTGTTGTGAGTCTTCTGTTCTGAGTCTCTGTGTGTGTGTGTGAAGGAGATGACCCTTCTATTTATAGTTTTGCAGGCTGGCTGCTCATGCGCGCATGTAGGATGCGCCGGTGTGGGAACGCCACGTGGAGGTTGCTGATGGAGGCGCATGGATGCTGCGCCCTGATCGAGGGGGAGAACTCTTCATACTGCTGTTGTGAGCCGGCACGTAGCAGAGAGAAGATCTTTCCGTTGCTGAAATCTTGGACGAATTGAGTCAAAAGACACGTGTCGTCGACTCATGGTTCGAAGATCTCGGATTTGGTGGAGAGGAGTGATCTGGTGGGCTGCGCCTTGGAGGCTGCGGCTCATAACCTTTAGGAGTTACAAACCATTTGGGGCGCATGGCTTTTGAGGCGCATGCAGGCGACTTTCCTTCTGTCTTTCGGGATCAGAGAGCAGTCTGAGGCGCATGGCTTTTGAGGCGCATGCTGATTTGGACGCATGGCCGTAGAGGCGCATGCTGATGGTGGAGTGGCCACGTGGCAGTAGCCGTCGGAACAAGGTCATGATGATGCTGATGTTGCCGACGCTTCGTTTTCTGAAAAGCTGTCAACTGTTCAGACTTTGGGAGGCGTGCTGCCAACTCTGTCAGTTCAGCATTTAATGTTGGTGATGTTCGATGGACAGCTGAGTGGGCGCGTCGGTTGGCGTTCCACTCGGTATGGAGATGTGTGAGGGCGCACCCTCTGTAATGCGCCGAGTACTGTAGGGCGCGTCTGTGTGATGCGCCTGACGCCGAAGGGCGCGTCCGTGTGATGCGCTGTCTGGCTGGCGCATCGGACATGTCTTTTAATGATGCGGCTGTCTCGCTCTTCGAGTGCTATAAATAGCCGTTTGGCTGAATTCGAGGCGTCCGGTTCATCCATTTAATGTAAATTCATTGCACGGAATTCGGAGGGCCATCCACTTGGCGCGTGGGTTTGATCTGCCCGGCCTATAAATAGTGGCATGGAGAGAAGATTTGCTTCTCATTCCCTCACGTACTTCCAATATGAATTTGAACATACGGGTGCATTCTGCTGGCGAAGTGCTCCCGAGGGTGAAGATGAGACGCTGTGTTATCTTTGATGCACTTGAAGGTGACTGTTACATCCAAAAGACGGAGTCGAGGGCTTCTGAGGCAGGCGGAAGGTGCCTGTTGCATCCAAAGATAAGGATGCTCGAGCCTCGTCTCCGTTATTCCGGAAGAGCCGTAGATCGGAATGGCGGTGCAAGGCTCTCTCTTCCTGCAAAGTGGGGTTTCCCCACTTTGATCGTGTCGAAAGCTGCTCCTTTAGCCATGGTTTCGATCACGGTCTTCCTTCGGCTTTGGAGGATCTTTCGAAGCCTCCCCTGGCCACAGCATTTGCGGTGCTCTTCTCTTCCTTGGTTCCAGCCAGAGGGTTAAATGCTTTGTGTCGAAGCATTTATCGGGCGAGCCTGGTTGGAAGAGCGGCACATAACTGGGCTCTGCTCGGCCAGGTGAGCCTGGCTGGAAGAATTTGGCTGAAGGGATGCACATAACTGAAGTGCTGAAGAGATGATGGGATGCGCCTGGATGGAGGCGCATGATATCTGCTGCGCCTTATTGGTGGCGCATAGTGATGCTGCGCCTATCTGGTGGTGCATGGTGGTTGCTGCGCTTATCTGAAGGCGCATGATGGCCGCTGGCTGTAGACTTAGGCTCTTTCCTTTGTAGGAATTCTTCTTTGTACAGCCTTTTCTAGACATGTAATAGACTTTTATATATAAATAAAAAGTCTTTCTTCAAATGTCTATAGTTATTGACTTTGCTGTGAAGTTCTTCATCTGAGTTCTGGCGCATGTAGTGTCTGGCGCATGGGCTTTCTGGTTGTGAAATTCCATGCTTCTACAAGACCCCCTTCAAAGTTTTCAAAACTTTTGAGTAAGTTTTGGAATACTTTGAATAAGAAGCATGGAGGTCAGGGCGCATGATTTCTGGGCGCATGCCTGTTCGGGCGCATGCTCTTCTCAGTTAATGATGATGGTGCCTCGGTAACCGAAAAGATTAATGATGATCTTTTGGTTTTATTTGCTGCTATCCTTGCACAGAACCCGAGGCGACGGCTGAGATCACACGTCATCTGTTCACGCGTGCGACCATGCCCTATAAATAGGTAAGAGTCGGAGAGAGAAAGAGTTCTTCTTCTCTGTGCCTCTGCTTCTTTAGAGTTTCTTCTTCAAAACCCTAACTTCTCCTTCTTCGAGAGAATGGCTCCCAAGACTCCTCGCGGCGCTGCCGGCAAGGGGAAGGAGAAAGCGAAAGAGTCCGCGGATGTTGCGGCGGCGGTCGTTCCCCGTCGGCCTGTCGAAGTTCGGCCGGAGGTGGTTGGTAAGTCTCATTGTCCCGCCAACGCACATAGGCCTTGAGTCTTTAATGATGTGTCGTGGTCTTTGTCCGCCAACGCGCATGGGTTTAAACCTTGGATGCGCCGAGGCTATTCCGCTGACGCGCATGGGTTCAAAACCCTGAAGATGCGCCAAGGCTATACTGCTGACGCGCATGGGTTCAAACCCTGATGATGCGCCGCAGTTTTCTCCTTTAGACACATTTGTGTGTTCTCTTCTGACTTTTTCTGATCTTTTACTAGTGTCGATGGCAATCCCGCTTTTGAGTGAAGTTTTCTCGGAGGCTGCCTTCAACCAAATGGGAGTAGAGCATAACGAGGGGGTGATGCACCCTGCTCAAGATGTTCTTATGCTGGATCAGCCTCCTGAGAGAATGACCCTAATCCGTGAACAGCCGTATTGGTTCCTCAAACGGATGATGGAGCGTGGAGTCATTAAATCCTCCACATCTGATAAAGTGACCTTTCTGAAGCCTGAGTTCCTGTTTGGAGACCGTCTCACTTCTACTGACTCGTCAGTACTGAAGGTCAAGGAGGACTGGTTCTTTACTGCGAATGGAGTGCATATGACTGTTAAGCAATTTGAACGTCAGTGGCCTTTGACGTCCTTCTGTCGCCTCGTTTCCCAGAGGAGAATGTCTTGGGAGCTTACCCCTTCTCAGGGGGGAGCGATGACTGGTGTCATCCAAATTGATTCTACTTCCGACCAAAGGGATGCTTTGACCGTTGTAAGGTCTGGGTCTTCTTACACTTGGCGGACTTTACGTCCTGGGAGCCTCTTCAGTGATGTACCCATTGATATGTTTGCTTATAGTGCTTCGACTTTTACACATCGTATGGTTGGTGCCATTACGTCTCCAAATGGGATAAACTGACGCTCTGGATCTTGTCGCGGTTTCAAACTGAGCTCCGAGAGATCGGGTTGACTGCCGCGATCCGTGCTACCCAGGCAGGTGTTGACCTTAATAGGCACATGTTCCTCGCACTCCTGGAGATGTTTGATATCCATACCGGGACCTTCTTTACCCCGGTAGGGGAATTAGGGTTCGCACTTCATGAGATGTACGAGGTGTCAAAACTCCCTTGGGGGTCGGAACCCTATGAAGAGTACTTTCCAACCAATGAGGAATTTCAAGTCCTGGGGGACAGGGCTGAGGAGATGACGGCCGTCTTCAAGGAAGTGGCGAGTCATCATTACTATATGCAGAGACGGGATAGGAACGGGACGCAGCCTCATGTGACCGCTTGGAGAGATCATGTCTTTAGACAAGACAAGGAGGATCCCTCACAATTTTCCACTCCACCGGCGCTCTCTCGTAGCGAAGTGTTGTCCGAAATGAGCAGGTTAGGGGAGAAAAATCCCCGAGGAAGTGAGGACCAGCAGTCAGATGCACGCTCCTACAGCTGCTTCTGGCATCTTGCTTATCGGATGTCACCCAAGGCGGTGTTGGCATCCTACCTGATGATATGGCTCCGGGATTGCGTATTTGCGGGCGGATCCGGTGCCGTAGAGAGGGTAACCCGAAACTTAATCCTGCCAGCCGTGAAGCTGGTTTTCGGTCGGCGTTTGGCTCTTCTCCCCGCAATGGTATGTAACCTGCAGCGAGGTTTGAGAGAGTTTGCTGGAAATGTGATTCATGACAGAGGCCGAAACAATAACTTCCCGCGCGCCGAACTGCCGTTTCACTATTTGATGGGATGGCTGATTTTGCATCATCCCAGTGTGATGAGCCCAGGCTCGGAAGGAGATTATAGGGCTGGAGATGCATTCCTTCGTCGTTTCCATCGGAGGAGCTGGTCGCATACTGGTGTCCCGGTTTGTAGAAAGGTTTTATCCCGTCTTCAGGGTTGGGAGATCACCAAAGTTGGTCCCATCTATTTGGGTTTTGAGGCCAACGAGGATTTAAGGGACCTGGGCGAAGGTACCACCACTCTGCCTCAATGGGGATTCCGCTGGTTGCAAAGTATCCGGCCGTCCCATCTGGTGTACCGGAACAGGAATCAGTGCTACCTGGAATCCTACTTGCCGAGCCGCTTTGCGCGGCAATTTGGTTATGCTCAGATGATGTTGGATAACCCCAGTAATACCCTAGGGTATGTTGGAAGTTTGTTGGATGGTGCACGAGCTTGGCATTACTATAATGCCGGATGTACCGGAGCTCGTTTTACGTTGCCCGTCCCCGATCCGCGGCCGCCCATTCTTTACTCGGCCGCCAAATTTTACTGCGTTATGGCTGCCCCGCCTTCCGGATATGACAGGGAGACCAGCCTTATCGGCGGCACCCAGTTAGCAGCGACTGGGGATACGCCAGTGAAGGCCCGACCGAATCGTCCGTCAGGGGTGAGTCAACGGAGTGCCGCCTCCGCATCACAAGCAGAACCCTCTGGCGATCGATCGAAACGATGTGCAGATACAGGAGCTGAATCTTTTGTATCGAAGAAGGCACCGTTATCGACGGTATCATCGGATTCGGCGTCCGAAGAGGTAAGGTTATCCTACTAAATCTGATTTTGGTTCCGCCACTTACGAGGCCTCACCTTCTTTTGTAGGAGCCGCTAAAAAGAAAACCTCGTACCCCAAAGTCGGGTGGGAGTAGGCGAGAAGAGATGGTGAGCTCATCTGAAGTGCGTATCCCGCCGACAATGATGTCTCTCATGGAGGAAGATCCGGAGGATACTGTGGAGGTTCTGGTCAGGAGGGAATCTGAGGGTGCAGCAGCTTCCGAGGTGGCGAAGGCCACAGCGGAGGCTTCACATGTTTTAGCAAGTGCGCAGCTTCCTGGTGATGAAGAGGAATGGAGTTCATCATCTTCCGATGACACCGCTCCGGAGCTGCAGGAGTCTGTTGCGGGGGCAGCAGAAGTAGTGGGGATAGAGGAGAGGGTTGATTCCCCTCCTGGTCATGACGAAGGGAGGTCGGCTGAATCATTGCCGAATCCTTCCTTGGCTTCAACCATGGACATAGAGATGGCTACCGATCAGGCGGTAGCGACAGATTCTGTCCCTGTAGAGGGACTTGAGAAGAATGAGACTCTTCTGCCAGTCTTGTCTCCTGGGGCTGGCCAAGAGATAAATGTTGACCTCCCCGTTTTGCCGGGGGAGGTGGCTGATGCTAATAGAATGTCGGGGGAAGAGGTAGCCGTTGACGTCGGTGATTTCTCCAGTCTTGAGAAGGGTAAGGGTGTGGAACCCTCTGTTGCTCCTTCCACTTGGGGTACTATCACGACGCATATGCCTGCTCCTGTTCCTTTGACTCCTCGGGCCAGCAGTCTGGGCCCTGTTGATGAAGAGCCTATTGCTGCCGAGATTCAAACCTCTCAGATCGAGGTCGGCGGATCTTCCTCCGGTCCGCAAACTGTAGTAGCTCCCTCAACTCCTGCTATGACGCCGCAGGTGCTGGCGGAAGCCGACGGGTATGTGAAATTCCTCGTCGAGGGAGTGTACAAAATGCTGGAGAAAGGTGTATCTGCAGTGGTAGATGCCAAGGGGAGCTTTGCGGCGGCAAAAGCTTTGGCAATGCCTTGTATTGAGCTGATCCGCATTCACCAGGGCCATGACCATATGGCCGAAATTCTGGAGGTTTCGGTGATGGAGCTGGACGAGCGGCTCGCGGAACTGCAGCGCATCCAACGAAATGACCTCTCGGTCTTGGTAGATGCAGAGATAGGAAAGTCGATGGCTGAGATCGAGGCTTCCCATCGAGCCGAGGTGAGCAGTTGGGAGCGTGAAGTGGCTGGGACTGAGGCTGCGGCGGAGCAGCTGTCTCAATCTATGAAGAAGACGACGGAAAAGCGAGCTGCGGTGGATGCTAACATCGCAGAAGTTGATGCTCAGATGCGCCGTCTTGAAGACCAGCGGGCCCAACTTCAACTAGAGGCTGAGCGCGTCCTGGCTGAACACGTGACATTCAAACGGGAGGAAACGACTCTTACTCAGCGGACCCTTGCTTTGGCTCAACAGCGACGACAGCTTGATGAGAAGTATGAGAGTAAAACTTCTGCTGAGGCTGTCGGGTTAATGCGTCAAGAAGCCGAGCTGCGAGTCCAGGCGACTGTGGAAACTCGCACTGCCGACCTGAGACGTCGAGTCAGAGAACTCTCATCCCACCCTGGGGAGGATCGGGGATTGTAGCTTCTCTTCTTTTTTGTATGTTTTTGCAACTCTTGCTAGGGAAATAGCGTATTTCTGTACTCCCTTTTTTTTTAAAATAAAGAAATACACTATCTCTTTGATGTGTTCATTTTTAATTTCATGAACTTGATGATTTATGTGGACCTATTATCTTTTGCGCACCTTGGTTTTTAGGTACAGATAATAAGTATAAAGGAACCAACATGTTTGCTCAGAGGTAATGTGGACATGGCAATCATTAGGTTCAAATGATAGAATCTTCCTACTCAGAGGTGTTTATGGACGTGGTAGGAATGATCCTGTGGGATACGCTGAACAACTCAGAGGTAATGTGGACGTGGAAGTTCTGCGATCAAATGTACGACAACGTAGGAGTTGCTTGTACGGGATGTTTACTCAGAGGTAATGTGGACGTGGTAAACATGAAGGATAGCGTAAGCTCACGAAGTGTAAGGTTCCGCTTTGTAGGATGTAGAGAGACAACTCAGAGGTAATGTGGACGTGGTTATCTTTCTACGGAAGGATGCCACGGAACAGCTGGGTTCCGGAAGCGATTGATTTTGTGAAAAGAGGCTATTTGGGGAAATACATGTCTTGGAGGATGTCAAGAGTAGTACTTCTTTAGGAACTTGCCGTTGATGGGCATCATGAACAAGTCCCCATTGGGTTTGGCGAGCCGGTAAGCACCGTTTGAGTATACCGTCTCGATGATGAAAGGTCCTTCCCATTTGGGCTCGAACTTCCCTGGTGTCTTGTGAGTTAACACCATTGGCCTTCTGACTGCTAAAACCAGGTCGCCAACTTGGAAAGTTCTTTGCTTGACCTTCTTGTTGAAAGCCTGTGATATACGGGCTTGGTAAAGTTCGATGCGTTGTTGAGCTAGGAGACGCTTTTCGTCAAGTGCCTCCAATTCCCGCAGACGACGACGTTGATTGTCTTCTTCTGTGAGATCGTTTGTGATGGCCACGCGGAGCGAAGGTATCTGTATCTCGAGAGGCAGTACTGCTTCGCTCCCGTAGACCAGGGAGAATGGAGTGTTGCCTGTTGGGGTCCGTACCGTTGTGCGGTAGGCCCAAAGGCATTCGCCAAGCTTTTCGTCCCAGTCGCGTTTGTTGGATGACACGACCTTTTTGAGTAGTCTGACGATAGTTTTGTTGAATGCCTCGGCCAATCCGTTTGCTGCCGGATTGTAGGCGGTTGAGGCCACGTTTTGAATGCGATTCTTGTCACAGAACCTGCTGAAAATGTGGCTGATAAACTGAGGACCATTGTCATGGATGATTCGCCGGGGTACCCCGAAACGGTAAATGACATGGTGTCTGATAAAGCTGACCACCCTGGAGCTTTTTACTTCTACTAGTGGGACTGCTTCCGCCCATTTGGAGAAGTAATCGGTGATGGCCAGGATGAAGCGGTGTCCTCTCGATGAAGGAGGGGTGATTGGCCCTACAATGTCCATGCCCCAGGCTTCGAATGGCCAGGAGGCGACTGTAGGATGTAGAGGTTCAGATGGTGTATGTATGAAGTCTGCATGAAGTTGGCATGCATGGCACTTCTTAGCATATTCCACTGCGTCGGCAACCATGGTTGGCCAGTAGTAGCCCATACGTCGCAGTCGATCTTGCAACTTAGGCCCTGGTTGGTGAGCTCCGCAAGTTCCGTCATGAGCTTCTCGAAGAGCTTCGGCCGCTTCTTCGTTAGACAGGCATCGAAGGAGAAGCCCGTCGAAGGAGCGTCGGTACAGCGTTTTAGTGGCTGTATCGTAGTAGAATCGAAGAGAGCGTCTCCTGACTGAGACGGCTTCTTTCGGGTCCTCTGGAAGGATTCCGTAGACAGCGAAGTCGATGAACGGGAACCTCCAGTCTCGGACATTAACCCCAGTGTTTGTCGGCATGGCGTGAGCCATTTGCAAACATAGGTTGTTTCTGGGACAAATCAAGTCTCGGCCAGTTACCGTGACATAGTGTTGAGTCCCAAGGGGCGCGGCCAATGAGGCTGCGAGGCCAGCTAGAGCGTCAGCCTCCAAGTTTTGTAGGCGGGGCACATGTTCGATGAAGAACCCAGTGAAGGTTGAAATGATGTTCAATGCAACTTCATGGTAAGGGATCAAATCTTCATGGCGAACCTCGTATTGCCCCCGAATCTGGTTTACGACGAGTTTCGAGTCGCCGTAGGCTTCCAGATGATCCACCCCCAGCTGTTGTGCTAGCTGGAGTCCCATGACGAGTGCATTGTACTCAGCAACATTGTTGGAGCACGGCTTCGAAAGGGAGTATGCGCGCTGGATGACCAGCTGATCGGGGGAGACTAAGACTACCCCCACTCCTGCGATGATTTGGCCATTGGGGCCCGTTCTTGAAGCGCCATCGAAGAACATCCGCCAAATGGGGCTTCCTTCAGTGACATTTGATTCATGAACTTCATCCGGGATGTCTTCATAGAGTTTTGAAGATTCTGGGATGGGGTGTGCAGCTAAAAAGTCAGCCAGAGCCTGACCCTTGACTGCCTTCTGCGGGACAAACACCATGTTGTATGGTGTTAGTAGGATCGCCCATGTAGCCAGCCGGGAGTTTAATGACCCTGGCTTTGTCATGAGAACTCTGAGCGGATTGACTCGGGAGATGACGTGAATTGTCTGGCCCGAGACGTAATGACGAGTCTTCTGAATGGCAAACACCAAAGCCAAGCACTCCTTTTCAACGGGGTTGTACCGGTGTTCGGCCCCGATGAGTGTTCGACTGAGGTAGTAGATTGCTTGCTCGTAGCCTGCATCGCTGTTTTGAGCTAGCAAAGCGCCGAGGGAATGATCCATGGCACGGACGTAGAGGAGGAATGGTTTGCCGGCGACAGGTGCCACTAGGACTGGCGGGCTTGTTAAGTAAGCCTTGATGTCGTCGAAAGCCTTTTGGCACTCCTCTGACCAGACATAAGAGACTCCCTTCTTCATGAGCTGAGTAAAGGGTTGACATTTACCGGAGAGGTTTGCTATGAACCTCCGGATGTATGCCAAACGTCCCTGTAGGCCCCGAAGTTCTCGAAGGTTCTTCGGAGGGTCCATGTTAAGGATGGCTTTGGTCTTCTCAGGATCAACATGAATGCCTTTCGCTGTGATGACGAAGCCCAAGAATTTGCCGCTAGAAACCCCCAGAAAGGATTTAGCGGGGTTCATTTTGAGTTGATGCGCCCGCATGAGATCGAAGACCGTCTTCAGGTCCTGTAGGTGATCTCTTTTGAGGCGGCTCTTGACTGCGATGTCGTCAACATAGCACTCAACTGTCTTGCGAAGATGTTGACGGAAGATGGTGCTCATAGCTCGCTGATACGTTGCACCGGCGTTCTTCAAGCCGAAGGGCATTACGGTGTAGCAGAAAACACCCTTTGGAGTCCTGAATGACGTGTGTTTTGCGTCATCGAGGAACATCTTGATTTGATTGTAGCCTGAATACCCGTCCATGAAGGACATGCGTTCAAAGCCACATGTGTTGTCGATCATTACATCGGTGATTGGGAGCGGGAATTCATCCTTCGGGCAAGCGGAGTTGAGATCCCTGAAGTCGATACAGACTCGTATCTTCCCGTTCTTCTTGGTGACAGGGACGACGTTGGCTACCCAGTCTGGGTGTTGTTCCTCACGGATGAAGCCACTGGTCAAGAGTTTGTCTACCTCCTGATCGATGGCGTTCATGATGTCCGGGCGGAAGCGTCGCTGTTGTTGTTTGATAGGTTTGGCATCTGGTAAGATGTTCAACCTATGCATCGCGATCTGTGGATCGAGACCCGGCATGTCTTCGTAGCTCCAGGCGAAGACGTCGATATACTCCTTAGCGAGTTGGACTAAAGATTCTCGGTCTTCTCCTTCCAAGCTTTTGCTGATAAAGATGGGTTTAGAAGAAGACCCATCCCCGAGGTCGATTTGCTCGACTTCGTCTTCGGTGGGAGGTTCTCGTAACTCAAAACGAGACTCCCATTGCTCTCCTAGGCGTTGAGCCCAGGGTTCCTCTTCGAAGGGTTCCGGCGGTTGGTCTTCGCCTTCATCTTTCTGAGGCTGCGCCGATGTCATGTTAGCTGACAGCACTTTTCTGAAGACTGATCCAATACTGGTATCGGAATCCCACGTCGATGCTTCTGATGAGTGGGAATGTTCTATGTCTTCTGCGTCCGAACTTTCTGGAGTTGATGGCGGCGTGACATAGCCTAACCCCCGTCGAGTCCGATTATAGTAATCCTGTGGCTTTCCATTGGGCATCGAAAGCCGGACAGGGAGATGCCGACCCTTGCCGTAGTTTAGGCCTTTGTTGCTTTTCAGGTCGTAGCCCATCTTTTGGATGATGTGCTTAGCCGCATCTGTGTATCGATATACTTGTACCCTGCCGGTATCAGGTTCGGGCTCGATCGACGGGAGGTTCCGACGACGCTCGATTTTGCCCGAGATGATGGTGCCTTCGTCTCGGCTTCGTGGAGGGACTATGAAGACTCCTTGAGACGGGACTATTTGATTATGGTAGACGGTCGTTACTTGTGTTTGCAACGACCGTAGAGCGTTGTCTAATGTATACATGGCATTCCAGTGTGGAAGACAAGAATAATTGAAAGACACTCTATTATTGATAAAGTACGAGATTTTATCCCGTGGGATTACATTGTCGAAGGAGGGTGCGTCTACATCGGCAGAGATATATTCGCCAAGCTCCTCATCTGTAAGCACTGGGGCCGGATCAGGAGAGTCCTCCACCGCTCCGATTTTGGGGTCTGAGAGGGTTATGTGAGCCCTCTCCGGCATCTTGGATGACTGCGGCGGCTTGCCTTTAAGACGCACCTTGAGGGGTGCCTCGGTTGCGCCTTCGATGAGTGGCGCCTTCCCTTGTAATTTTACCGCTAGGGGAGCCGCTGTTTGTGGTGGCTTGCCCTTGAGACGTATCTTCAGGGGGGCTTCGCGAGCTGGCGCTTTTCCTGATAGCTTGATGCTCATTGGAGGCGCCTTCTGGGGTGGTCTCCCTTTCAGACGGATTTTCAAGGGGGCGTCAGGAGTCGCTTCGGGTTCCAAGTCCGGCTCTGTTGCCGTCTCTGCTTCATCATCGGCGTCGTTGGCTTCCTCCTCGTCAAGTGGCTTGTACAAGTCGGAGTCGGTGAAGTAGGCCTCAATCCCTTTGAAGGGATCGATATCTGCAAACTCCGTCCGGATGACGCCGTTGGTGGATACATATTTCATGCATTGGTGGAGCGTGGAGGGCACCACCATGTACTCATGTAACCATGGTCGTCCGAGTAAGATGTTGTAGTTGACCTCGGCATCCACCACATAACAAGTTACCTCAGTTTTGAGGCTGCCGATGTGACACTTCAGCCGGATCTTGTCCAGTGGCTCGCTCTTGCTGGCGTTGAAGCCACTGATGGTCGTATTGGAGGGCGCCAGCCGGTACATTGGGATCCCCAGCTTTGATAGCAGCGCCTTTGGAATGATGCTTAGGGAAGACCCCGGATCGATCTGAATCCTGCTCACCTTTACCGAACCGATGTACCCTGTGTAATACAACGGTCGGTTATGTCGGTGATGCTTGAGCAGCATGTCTTGTTGGGTGAAGGTTATGTTTGGGATAACTTCATCCGCACAATGACAGTGTGCACAAGTAGTTGGGAGGTCTTCAGGCTGCTTGACCTGACTGAGAAAGGATTCGGCATCCTTTAGAGCTTCGCAGAGAGCTTCTCGGGAGTCCTTAGAGAGACGCAGGAGCTCGAACAAAGACAGGCGTGCAGGAGTACTGGCCAGTTGTGCCAGAATGTCAAAATTGTGGGGCTTGGCTAGCCCCGAAGCATTTTCTTTCCGCAGAGGTCTGTCGAAACGGGCCTCCACTTGCTTTTGTTTATTGGCTGCTGAGGGCTTGGATGGACCCTCCTCAGGGATGGTGCCAGGAGGCACCCCTTCGGCGGCAGCTTCGCCGGGCTGGGAGTTCTGTTGTGCACGCGTCTGCACAGGAAGCGCCTCTTCTGCTGAAGAAGAGACCGTGCGGCAAGACTTGATCTTCCTGCCTTTTGCTTTGGAGGTAGGGCGTACCTCCGGTTGAGTTACCTCGGAGACGAGGTCGGGGTGAACCCAGAGGACCTCTCCTCGAGATGTGGTGAGTGGGACAAGTCCACTCACATTGTCACGGGTGGGTGGCAAATTCACCACCTCCATTGTCGCCTTAGGGATGGGGACGACGCCATCTTGTGTGGTAGTCGGCGGCAAGGTGCCGAACTGTAGTGACACCACATTAGCTGACACCGTCTTCTCTTCGTAATCGACGGAAATTACATCCGCATTGATCATGCGCTGGATGTAATTTTTGAGGACATAGTAGTCCTTAGTCGGGTGTCCGACAAACCGATGGTAGTGACAGTACCTTGGGTTGTCCACCTTCCCGACTTCATCGGGCCGCTTTGGGTCCGGAAGCTTGATCTTGTCACCCTGCTTCAGTATCTCAAAGAGTTGCAGGGTGTCGTCATCATTGAATGAATAAACCTCCTTGGGTCTCGGTGCCAATGGAGGCTTTTGAGTAGGCGCAGATGCGCCCTTCGAGGCATTAACAGTCAATGCCTGTTTCCCCTTTGTTTCTCGTCCGGAGTTGTTGGTTGCGGACTTTTTCCCCTTATCGTCAAAGGCGGGGAAGCTAACACCTAGAAGACGTGCATTGGCCGCCTTCTTCTCTGCAGCTTCAGCTTCAATGATTAGGGAGCTCCAGTCGGGAGGGGGAGTAGAGTTAAGCCAGAGCTTTACTGCAGGCAGCATGTTCATACTGCAAGCGGAGAGAAGCGCATGTTCTGGCATGCCTGGAGGTAACCTGAAGCAGGCCTGACGGAAGCGTTCGATGAATGCCCGAACCGTTTCCTTGTCCTTCTGGCGTATCTCAATGAGAGACGCCATCGTCATGTCCTTCCCACCGTCGTAGAAGCGGTCGAGGAAGAGGCGTGTCAGGTCGTCGAAGGACGATATGGAATTGTCGGGGAGGCTGCAGTACCAGTCATACGCCACCACTTTCAGGGCCCCAACAAAGATGCTGGTGAGGAGCGCGTCCTCCTTCGGAAGATGCCCTGTCTGCGACTGGAAGTACGTCAAGTACCGTCGTGGAGAGTCCTTCCCGTCATACGGCGTGAGTGTCTGTGGTTTATACTTTGGGGGATAAACCACCTTGTTCCACTCAAGTGGATAAGGCTGGGGAATGCCCATCTTCTGGCGTTCCTCCTGCCTGTTCCTGGACTCGAAGCGCTCCCGCAGATCTTTGATCATTTCGACCACGTCCTCCGTGGAGCTAGGAGCCGGGGAAGGAGGTACCACCTGGAGTGGAGCGTTTGAGGGCTCCGATGTCCGGGGTGCTTCTGTGTCTGAGGGTGTCCGCTGGAGGGGCACACTCGACTCTCCATTAGCTCCTGGGTCGGGACCATTTGAAGGTGTCCTGATCAAGGCCGACCGCATCTCAAACACTGCTTGAGTCAGTGCTTGCATTGAGACAGAGAGAGTTTTGAGTCCTCCCTCTAACGAGTCTATGCGCTGGACAATGTCCTGTGGCGGCGCATCAGCCTCAAGATCACCCCCGGTCATGTATACTGTCATGACACAGCCGGAAGTGGATGGATTAGTTGAGGCTTCGCTCTCAGCCTCACTTTCATGTGGGGGAGTTACTTCTCCTGGTGTTTGGCTACCCCCAGCCACATTCTGGAGTTCGTCTTCGACAGGCGCATCTGTAAGGGCCTGACTGCCCTCAGCTCTGTCTTGAAGGGCCTTTTCGTTTTCAGCACTACCCCCGGCGGTGTCCTGGAGGACATCGTCATTTTGAGGGGCTTCAGGGAGGCCATCTTCGCCTTGATGAAGATCCGCCGCAGCTGTGCTTTGGACATCTTCGTCTTCGGAAGGAGGCTGAACAAGGGTCTGGCTACCCCCAGCTTCCTCCAAGGACTTCTTCCTTGACCGAGTGCCTTCGAACACCCCAGAGGTTGTGACAGCTGCCTTGGTTTTCCTCGACTGGCTTTTAGATGAAGACGAGGAATTGGCAGTCGTCTTCCGGACAGATGAGGAATTGGAGATCATGTTGCATGACGCAATCTTTAGTTCCTCTTCTGCTGACACCTTTGTCCCAAGGCGATGTCGGAGGGGTGTCGATGATTGTAGCCGTTGGAAGACCGACTGCTTTGGCGGTTCTGCCGTCTTGCAACAGCAGTTGATGGTGACCACTGCACAAGTGTGCCCCGTGAGAGGCGCATCGTGCTTGTTGGTCAGCTCTCCTGACCGGCGCTTGTGAGTGATCACGTTGCGCAAGTCGTTGGAGGAGAGTGCTACCCTCACACCCCTCTCAGGCGCATGGCAGGGCCAAGCGCCGGGGTGGTCGGGTGAGTGCTGCGCCCCCTGATCTAATACCAAGCAGGCATCACGATCAGTAGTGGGGGAACCACAGCATTTGAAGTGACTTGAACGGACCTCAAACGCACAACCAGAGGAGGCGCGGGAGTTCAAGACCACTGAGTTTGCCTCTCTCGGCTTGGTTGTGCACGCAGTGAATGCGCCCAAGTGAGATGAGGACTTTGAAGGTCGACTCGTTGTCGGTGCAGGAGCACTTGAGTCAACCTTGTACAGCTTGCCATCGGCAGCGCGTGTGATTGTAAGCGCGTGCCTCTGGCCGGCTGCTGGCATAGCACGTTTGTGGCGCATGGCCCGTGCCGCCTTGGATTTCTTCGTACCAGCCCGCTGGGGCGCATAGTACTCAGCATCCAAATTCTCCTCGCCGTTACAGCGAGTGAGTCTGTCAAAGACAGAGGCTCTTTGTGGCGCATCAGAAGTAATGCGCGGGGCATTGGCTGCGCCCCTGCTCCGTCGACGTATCTTCCTCGCCTGAGAGGAAGATGGCTGGGGAACGTGGTCAGCCGCACGCTTCCCCGAGAGATGCGCTGCATCAGCGGACGCACCTTGACTGCTGAGGACGTCAACAGGAAGGGAAGGCTGGACGGGCGCATCCCCTTCAACGGTGGTGCCCGAGGCGTCGACTTTGCGCACCCAGACTGCGCGGGTCTTCTTCGGCTTCGACAGCCGCTTCGAAGGACTCGCACTTCCTTCAGAAATGAACTCCTCGTACGCCTGTTGATTGAGGCGCACTACCAGCGTCTTGTGGGAGGAGCCCACCTTCACGTCGTCGGCCTGTGACACGACTTTCTCGGTGGAGGAGAAAGAGGTCCCCAGCAGAGTCGCCAGCCTGTTTGTCATTAAAATTGTTTTGATTGAAATCTTAATACAAACAGAACAGTGATACAATATAGGACTTAGATGTAGTCCTAGGAGTACACTTTTGTTTAAGCTGGGTCCTTAGTGCCAATGGAGCGAGTGGTAATGCGTTGACTCCGTTGACCGGCTGACGACGGTTATCGGTTCTCTGAAGGTGTGGATTGCTCTGGGTGCTGGAGCTTGCTGAGAGGAGGAAGACGTTGAGTGTCTAGAACTGCCTCTCGGTGATTCTCTCTGTGTTGTGAGTCTTCTGTTCTGAGTCTCTGTGTGTGTGTGTGTGAAGGAGATGACCCTTCTATTTATAGTTTTGCAGGCTGGCTGCTCATGCGCGCATGTAGGATGCGCCGGTGTGGGAACGCCACGTGGAGGTTGCTGATAGAGGCGCATGGATGCTGCGCCCTGATCGAGGGGGAGAACTCTTCATACTGCTGTTGTGAGCCGGCACGTAGCAGAGAGAAGATCTTTCCGTTGCTGAAATCTTGGACGAATTGAGTCAAAAGACACGTGTCGTCGACTCATGGTTCGAAGATCTCGGATTTGGTGGAGAGGAGTGATCTGGTGGGCTGCGCCTTGGAGGCTGCGGCTCATAACCTTTAGGAGTTACAAACCATTTGGGGCGCATGGCTTTTGAGGCGCATGCAGGCGACTTTCCTTCTGTCTTTCGGGATCAGAGAGCAGTCTGAGGCGCATGGCTTTTGAGGCGCATGCTGATTTGGACGCATGGCCGTAGAGGCGCATGCTGATGGTGGAGTGGCCACGTGGCAGTAGCCGTCGGAACAAGGTCATGATGATGCTGACGTTGCCGACGCTTCGTTTTCTGAAAAGCTGTCAACTGTTCAGACTTTGGGAGGCGTGCTGCCAACTCTGTCAGTTCAGCATTTAATGTTGGTGATGTTCGATGGACAGCTGAGTGGGCGCGTCGGTTGGCGTTCCACTCGGTATGGAGATGTGTGAGGGCGCACCCTCTGTAATGCGCCGAGTACTGTAGGGCGCGTCTGTGTGATGCGCCTGACGCCGAAGGGCGCGTCCGTGTGATGCGCTGTCTGGCTGGCGCATCGGACATGTCTTTTAATGATGCGGCTGTCTCGCTCTTCGAGTGCTATAAATAGCCGTTTGGCTGAATTCGAGGCGTCCGGTTCATCCATTTAATGTAAATTCATTGCACGGAATTCGGAGGGCCATCCACTTGGCGCGTGGGTTTGATCTGCCCGGCCTATAAATAGTGGCATGGAGAGAAGATTTGCTTCTCATTCCCTCACGTACTTCCAATATGAATTTGAACATACGGGTGCATTCTGCTGACGAAGTGCTCCCGAGGGTGAAGATGAGACGCTGTGTTATCTTTGATGCACTTGAAGGTGACTGTTACATCTAAAAGACGGAGTCGAGGGCTTCTGAGGCAGGCGGAAGGTGCCTGTTGCATCCAAAGATAAGGATGCTCGAGCCTCGTCTCCGTTATTCCGGAAGAGCCGTAGATCGGAATGGCGGTGCAAGGCTCTCTCTTCCTGCAAAGTGGGGTTTCCCCACTTTGATCGTGTCGAAAGCTGCTCCTTTAGCCATGGTTTCGATCACGGTCTTCCTTCGGCTTTGGAGGATCTTTCGAAGCCTCCCCTGGCCACAGCATTTGCGGTGCTCTTCTCTTCCTTGGTTCCAGCCAGAGGGTTAAATGCTTTGTGTCGAAGCATTTATCGGGCGAGCCTGGTTGGAAGAGCGGCACATAACTGGGCTCTGCTCGGCCAGGTGAGCCTGGCTGGAAGAATTTGGCTGAAGGGATGCACATAACTGAAGTGCTGAAGAGATGATGGGATGCGCCTGGATGGAGGCGCATGATATCTGCTGCGCCTTATTGGTGGCGCATAGTGATGCTGCGCCTATCTGGTGGTGCATGGTGGTTGCTGCGCTTATCTGAAGGCGCATGATGGCCGCTGGCTGTAGACTTAGGCTCTTTCCTTTGTAGGAATTCTCCTTTGTACAGCCTTTTCTAGACATGTAATAGACTTTTATATATAAATAAAAAGTCTTTCTTCAAATGTCTATAGTTATTGACTTTGCTGTGAAGTTCTTCATCTGAGTTCTGGCGCATGTAGTGTCTGGCGCATGGGCTTTCTGGTTGTGAAATTCCATGCTTCTACAACCCCTTCTAAACCTTCCCTACCCCACATACATCACCCTCATCCCTCCCTGCTATCACCTACACCCCCTCCTCTGATGTATGACATCGAACAATAGAAATAACCAATCTACTTTGGTTCCTATTTAATAGGAATTTGCCTATAAAAATGTTGATTCTAATTTTAGCATGACTGCTATTGCTCGGTGACTCATTTAATTAGAAGCTTCCTTTTTTTGTCCTAAAAAAGAGGTCGATCCCTTTCTCTAAGATCATCTTCTAATTATGATTTTCAATTCAATTTATCTTGGAACACTTAAACTTCTCTTCCTCCTCTGAATTAATTCTTATTCTTGTTATCCAATTTCTTGTTCTCATTAAGGATCTCTGCATCCTTTTCGTTCTACTTCAATTTAGAATAAATCAAGTAGTATCAGAGCAAATGATCATAATCCATGTCTCTCATTGATCCTTCGATGAAAGAAGCTTTGGATGAACTAGAGAGAAATTTTGTTTTGAAGATTGAGAAAAACTCTACAAAGCATGATATGCAATAGAGTGAGCTCAACACAAGTATATAAGAGATAAAGAAGATGCGATCGTTCCAATGTATGAATCTTCACCAACAATCCATCGAACCTTCTGCTAGCAAGACTATTGATGACCCAAACAAAACCACCCCTTTCTAAACCCATTGATCTTACATTCCGCCGCGAAAACCACTGATTCCCAAAGTTGTTAATCATGAAGTTTCTAAAGCTTTTACTAAAGCATCAAACTGAGGATAATTATCTCAGCAAAATCCCTTCAAGTAGGTTTTAGTACAAAATCTACCAATCCTGAAGAAGCTATTTTGGGGGATGCCGATCTTGAAGAGTTTATTTTAAGGAATTTTGAAGACAACAAGAATCTTCAACAAAGCTCGTCAAAGATTCATTATGGTTCAAATCCATAATGCATGATGAAAATTGATCTTCCTACGTTCTCACGTACTTTTAATATTGAAACTTATTTAGATAGGTAATACGAGGTAGAACATTTTTTCGATTTCATGGATATACCATTAGATAAACAAGATAAGATTGTAGCTTATAAGTTGAAAGGTGATGCTTCTGTATGGTGGTTTAATTTTAATCGAAGAATGTTGTTATATTGGTAAAAATGACATCCACACATGGGGAAGGATGAAAATTTTTGTGGCCTGCCAATTTTTTACCAATCGATTATCATCAGCAGTTGTTTCGAAGCTTCAAAACTGTAGGCAGGGTGGTGGAACAATTGAGGAATATATGACACTTATAATTTTCTTGTTTGGTGTAATTGCAAAGACACACATGAACAACTGATTTTTAGATTTATTGGAGTTCTTAATTTGGTGATTAGAAACGTAGAAGCAAGTTATTCATGTTGGAATTATTCAATAATTAAGGGGCCACACATGTAAAATTAATTGTGTTTAGGCTATATAAATAATTAAGCCAAATTAAAGTGGTCTATTTGGAAATTGGCTTAAGGGTATAATTGTCATGGAATTAATGTGTAGATACCGGAGATAATTCTAATTGATGAGGGGCCAAATTAGAAATGTCAAAACATATAAATATATGTATTCATTAGGGTTATGGTCCCCAACTTCTACGGCCACCAAAAGAGAAGTTTTCTCTTTTTCTCTTCTGCATCCCCATCAACAGAAAGAGAGGGACAAAGGATTCAGATTCCTCTTTGTCATTAAGGGTCGTGGCAAGTTGGAAGATCGAACCCAACAAAAGAGACGTTCGCTTCAAGATCCATCAAGCCTAGCAATGGATTAAGGTACGCTTTCGCAATTTAATTTATGTTCTTCATCTCATGAATCGACAGTGTACAATAAATTCTAACAAGTGGTATCAGAGCCACCCTTGTTTGATTCATGAGTTTGAAATTTTTAGATTCAATTTTTGTTGGTGTTCAGAAACCCTAGATCGTTAGATCTAATTTTATTTAGGATTCTGATTGTTCTATGGAAGCTTTTATTATTCACCGAGCATTTTTATATATATATGAAGAATCCGGTCTCAATTGCTTCCAGATGTCCATGAATTTTGTAAAACAATTGCTTAAGATTTCGAAACCAAAAGAGTAACGTGCTAGCATGCTTCACGTTTCTTGCTACTGCTACTTGAGGTGTCCATGAATTTTTCTTTCCCGAATGCTTTCGTTCATGAATTTTTTCATCTTTGAAAAATACGAATTCAATTAAGCATTATTGGTGCAAACTTTTAAGGCTAACTTCTTGTTATTATGCTACTGCTATTATATTGATTTGGTAGGCACGGCTATAATAAATGTTAACATTGGTTTGTATGCATCTTAAATGAATTCGTATTTTAGCCACAGAAGTGAATTCGTATTTTAGCCACAGAAGTAATTTTGCATCTTAAATGTTAACATTGGTTTGCTGCCAATTTTCCATTGATTTGATTGGCATACTTAAGGAAATCTTGATAGAAATTTTAATTTATGTACAGTAATGACCTCTCTATTCATGCTTAAATATTAGATATGGACGCATGTGATAATGACCGTAGAAATTTCCCATTATATTAAATATGCATGAATATGCTTATTGCTGGACATGTGATAATATGGAATGTCGGTTAGATTCCAATTACTCATGCTGATAGATATTTGGTGTTACTCAATTTAGAGTGTTTTCCAATCTAAGCTGATCATTGGAGGACAAATTGGAATCAAATATAGACAATTTTATGTTTGGCATAAATTTAGTTTCTAATAAATTTATGTTCTAAGTCATTTATTTGATGTAATCTATTGTCGTACATATCTTCAGCAGATTATTTTAATATAATCTTTATGGGTTATTTGAAGCAATCTATTGGTCCATATCTTCAGTAAAATATTACGTGAATTTTATTATGTTGACAATGCTCAGTTTAGTCAAATTAAGAATATTTGTTTGAATCATGTAAAGAGATTCACATGCTTATGATTATCTTATTTGAGTTGTAATATTTTAATTATGCATGTACATAAAGTTTTGGACATGATTCGGTTTTGTCAAATTTAGTCAACATTCAAATTTTTTTGGTGCCTTTTGTGATTAGCAATAGTCGTCTAATATTCTAAATAGACCCATTGAAACAAGATGTCGCCAAAGTGACCTCTCTTGCGTAGATAGTCTATGAGGGATGTTAGATGTTTGTGTGTGTAAATTCATGCGAGTATTAGCCGGCCCAAAGGAAGGTTAATGCTTGGCCGAATTGCACACATACTTGTGGTGATAAATGTGTGACAATTATACAGTTTACATGTGAATAATAACCCGATCCAAAGATAAGCTTATTATTTGACATGACTTATTGTCAACGTTTGATCATTACACCAAGAATACCATTTGCAGTTAATATCACTGTCCAAAGACTTCATATTAATGATGTAATAGGTATCTTGAGATGTGGTTCACCATTATTTGAATTTGTTTGACTATATTTTACGCTTTGGTTATTTGTTAGAGCATGTTTATTTTTTGTTGCTTTGTTCTCTTTACAGTTAATGTTGTTAAAATATCTATCAATAAGATTTTAATTTTTATGTTTAATGGGATAAACTTTAAGGGCAAAAAGAAATGAATACAATAGCTGCTAAGGGTCCAGATCAAAAGAAACAACAATATAAAACTAAGGGTTGTTCTTTTGTGATAAGACAGGACACATAAGGAAGAAATGTACAAAGTACCACGCATGGCGTATAAAGAAAAGTATATTTCTAAATTTGATCTGTTCTGAGGTTAATTTAGATTTAGTACCAAGAAACTCATGGTAGTTAGATTCTGGTGGGACTACTCACATTAATGTTCAAGGCAAGGTTGCATGAGTTACCGAAAGTCAATTGATGATGAAAGATACATCTATGTGGGTGACGGCAATTCGGTAGAAGTGAAAGCAATAGGATATTTTAGGTTATTTTTAGGAACCGATTATTATTTGGATTTGATAGACACTTTTATTGTACCGTCTTTTGGACGAAATTCAATTTCAGTTTCCTTAATGGACAAATCTGGTTATCATTGTTTATTTGGAAATAATAAGTTTAGTCTATCTTTAAAATTAAATATTATTGGTAACGGTTCCCTTAAGGTTTGTGATAACCTATATTCAGTTGAAACTATTGCATCTTATAATGAAACCTTGCAAGTGAAGTCATGTGGTACTAAACGCAAAATTAACAATATATTTTTTTTAGTCTCATTATGACATAAGCATTAGGTCACTTCTCTAGAAATAGAGTTGAACGATTTGTGTCTGATGAGATTTGGATTCCGTTGACTTTATAGACTTTAATGTTTATATTGAATGTGTAATGGAAAGACAGACCAAAGTTAAATTATAAGCAGCTACTTTATTGGTTATGCTACAGATCAAGGGGTTGATAATTATACAATTCCACACTAAGAATTTTTTTTGAGACGAGAAGTGTAATATTTTTTGAGGATGTTGAGTTTGGGGGAGAAATAAAGTCAGGATCATTGTCTTTGAGAAGGAATCAATTACGATTCCTACTATCACTTTTGACGATGTGCAGGATTCTATACCTGTCATGATCAAGAAGTGAATTCGGAGTCTCAATAAGACAATGTCGAATTACCTCTATAAGTCGTTGTTGAGATACCTTAACAACGACAACGACGTAGCGACACCCCATTCAAGATAAGGTAATTATTTCTAAGGAACAAACTCAACAACCTCAAGAACCGGTAATATTAAGATGGTCCACCAGAGAAAGGAGAAATATAATTTCGGATAATATTGTCATATTTCTCTAGGAACGTGAGGAAGACTGTGGATACTGGAAGATGATCTAATAACTTCTGTCAGGCTATGGAAAGTTTCAGTTCTCAAAGTGGATTGATATAATAAATAAGGAGTATAAGTTCATGCAAGACAATAAAGTTTAAGAACTTGTCCCATTACCAAAAGGTATGAAATCCATTGGTTGCAAATGGACATTTAGAACCAAGAAGGATTCGAAGGGTCATGTGGAGAGGTATAAAGTATGTCTTGTAACTAGTGACTACTCAAAATTTTGGGATTAATTTTAAAGAGTTTTTGTCTTCGGTATCTTTGAAAAACTCCTTTAAAACAATCATAGCACATGTTGCACATTTTGATCTTGAGTTACATCAAATGGATGTCAAAACGACGTTTCTTAATGGTAACATTGACGAAACTATTTATATGGTGCAGCCAGAAAATTTTGTGTCGAAAGATCCAAATAATATGGTTTGTAAATTGACAAAATCCATTTATGGACTCAAGCAAGCTTCTCGTCAGTGGTACTATAAATTTTATCAAGTTACCTCGTTTGGTTTTGAGGTTAACGTTGTTGAAGATTGTGTGTATCACAAATTCAGTAGGAGTAAAATTATTTTTCTGGTTTTGTATGTTGATGACATACTGCTTGCCACAAATGATATAGGCATATTGCATGACACTAAGAAATTTCTATCAAATAACTTTGAGATGAAAGATCTTGGTGACGTCTCTTTTGTATTAGGAATTCAAATACACCGAGATTGTTCTCGAGGTATTCTTGGATTATCACAAAAGAGCTATATCGATAAAGTCCTTAAAATATTTGGCATGCAGAAATGCAAACCAGGTGACACCCTAGTCGCTAAAGGAGACAAGTTCAGTCTCAATCAGTGCCCTAAGAATAGCCTTGAAATTAAGAAAATACAATAGATTTTTCTTTCATGATCAGTTGCAGGGAGTCTAATGTATGCTCAAGTATGTACGCGTCAGGATATTGCGTACATATTAGGACGTTAGGCAGATATTTAAGCAAATATGGATGGATCATTGGGTAGCAGCCAAACTACTTAAGTAATTAATAGAGAACAAGAAATTATATGCTCTTTGTAGGAGATCGGATAATTCTGGAGATCATAAGGTATTCCGACTCCGATTTTGTTGGATGCCAACACAGCAGGAGATCCATATCAGGTTATGCTGACTAATGGAGATATATTTTGGATGAGTGTCAAACATGCACCCATAATTTCTTCCACAATGACAACAAGGTTTATAACATGCCGTGGGACATCTATTCAGGGAATATGGTTACGAAATTTTGTCACAAGGCTGCGCCTACAGTACGGTGTTGAAAAACCACATAAAATTATGGTGTGACAATAAATCATCAGTACTGTATTCCAATAACAACAGAAACTTGTATAAGTTAAAGGATATTGACATAAAGTTTCTAGTTGTGAAGGAAAGAATTCAGAATGGTTAAAATGTCCATATAGTACATTATGACAAACTTCATTTTAGCGGATCCGCTCACAAAAGCATTATCATTCAGGGTCTTTCATGAGCATACTGCTCATACGGGTGTTATCTCAATTAAGTATATGGCAATATAGTGGGAGTTTGTATTTTATGTATTTGGATGCTATTTGGTTTTGGACACATTTATGTATTAAAGTATTTTGGATATTTATCTGATCAGATATATAGAAATTCAGTTCATTTTGTTTTCATTATGTTAAAGTATTGATCTCATTAAAGTTAAGGAGGACCAGTTGGAAATAGACATGTATTGATCACATTGCGTGTAATTTCCATGCTACGCATCCATGATTGATCTATGTCGTTTAGCTATATTGGTATATGTGACCATTGATGGTTTAGTTACGCTATATGTGACGAAGGCCGCTTTGATCCTTTGTTGATATGGTTAATGGACGAGATTGTCCGGATATACCCTAAGGATGAAGATAGCAATTTATGAGCTCACTAAGGTTAACACAATTATAAGGTTACATATGTGGCCCAGTGGAAGATTGTTGGAATTATTCAATAATTAAGGGGCCACACATGTAAAATTAATTGTGTTTACGCTATCTAAATAATTAAGCCAAATTAAAGTGGTCTATTTGGAAATTGGCTTAAGGGTATAATTGTCATGGAATTAATGTGTAGATACCGGAGATAATTCTAATTTGATGAGAGGCCAAATTAGAAATGTCAAAACATATAAATATATGTATTCATTAGGGTTATGGTCCCCAACTTCTACGGCCACCAAAAGAGAAGTTTTCTCTTTTTCTCTTCTGCATCCCCATCAACAGAAAGAGAGGGACAAAGGATTCGGATTCCTCTTTGTCATTAAGGGTCGTGGCAAGTTGGAAGATCGAACCCAACAAAAGAGACGTTCGCTTCAAGATCCATCAAGCCTAGCAATGGATTAAGGTACGCTTCCGCAATTTAATTTATGTTCTTCATCTCATGAATCGACATGGTACAATAAATTCTAACAATTCACACATGCACATTCTATGGATGAAACATTTCAGATGACTATTAATATTGAGTGTTCTTTGGAACACACTATACAAAAGACTAGAAAGTTTACAAGCACTTTTCTCGTTCTTACCATAACCCTTCACCATCAACTTATGACAACAACCAAAATATCAACTATTATTCTGATACATCCCCTTATATTTCCAACAAACCTATACTCTCACGTTAAATTTCTAACTACTGCAGAAATCCACTAATTACAACCCTCCCTTCTCCCTAGTCTCTACACCAACTATTTTACCATATGCTACACCCACCCCACCACCTAAAACAAATTTACAACACTATACTCGCTCTAATTTCCAGCACAACTGCTATTCTACTAGCAATAATCAACATTTCAATAACAACCACCACAACCGTACGCAAACCACCAATTCCACTAACCCTTGCGCTAAACCTAAAGGAGAAAAATGTGTTAACTATGGTAGTATAGAATATTCGTCGGCCGCATGTCGAAACCAAACACTTGCTTATGTTGAACATAACGATAATAATAATGAGGATGGAAATGATATTGATGAATGCCATCATGATGCTTACTAGGAACAAGTTCTGTCATATCAAATTCACGAAGAAGAAGGTTCTCATATGCTCATTTGTCGTCCTTTGAGTATCAACCAACCTACTTTGTCTCAAAGGAATAATATTTTTCGTACTATGTGCAAGATCAAGGATTACTTGGCTAAATTGGTCATTGATGGTGGTATTGCTGAAAATCTTGTTGCTCATCATGTTGTGAAAAAAAATGAGTTTATTGGTTATGCCACACCCCCCTTCTCCTTACTCTATTGATTTAGTTAAATAAGGTTACTAAACAGATCATGATCGATTTCAAGCTAGGACTTTATAACGTTTTGTACTTTGCGATGTGATTCCTATAAATGTGACACACTTGCTACTTGGAAGACCTTGGCAATATGATATAAAGGCTATACAAACTGTGTTGAGAGCATTAATGGGCTTTTAGTCCCACATCGAGTAGAATAATAGGGAGATGGGTTAGCCTCTCCTATATATGTGTAGCTCTACCACAATAATAAGCAAGCCAAGTATTCTACTAAATTTCTATTTGGTATCAGAGCCTCCACAAAACCCTAACCCCAGTCGTCATCCTTCTCCATCAAACCCTAACCCTAGCCCTCTTCCAAACACAGCCGCCGACCCCCCACCCCTTCCCCCCTGCTTCCACCCCTCCTCCTTCCCCGTCGATCCCTTCTCCCCTTCTCCTGCCGCCGACCCCTTCTCCACTCGCCGCCGATCCCTCTTCCTCCCGCCGTCGGCAGCAGATCCCCCTCCCTTCGCCGCCGGCAGCAGCTCCGCCTCCGCCACCGTTCCAACTCCTCTTCGGCCAGCCCCCTTTTTCACGTTGGACTCTGACCCCCCTCGGTCGTCGTCAGCGCCGGCACCCGTTCCCCTTCTCCGGTCGCAACCATGCACTGGACATGAGCAGCGGCGCTCGAGGATGCCGCTGCCGTTGAAGGAGGAACAATAGACTTGGAGAGAAAGGTGACCAAAGATGAAGACGGTCTCGATCTACCATCGCCTTGCTGATGGAAGAGGAGAAGATAAAGATGATGGAGACGATCTACGGCAAGCTGACGGCCAAAGAGAAGCTTTGGTGGACTATCTCTTCTCCATGAGGCTGACCGAGACTAGTTTTTGTTCTGCACACGCAGATGTGGATCCTTCACCATACAAAATGGCAAAGTTGGAAAAACTAGAAGTAAAGTTGGAGGATACTTCCAACTATTTGAAGTGGTCGTGTCAGGCGATGCAGACTCTGAAGGCAAGAGGCTTGGTGGGCTATGTGAATGGCCAAACCAAGGCACCTGAAGATCACTCCTCACGGGAGTTTACTGTGTGGGAAATCGTCAACAATGTTGTAGCTGGATGGTTGACAACATCCTTGACCGACCAAGTGTCGGACAACGTGGAAGCAATGGAGGGAGCTGGTGATATTTGGATGACGCTGAAAGACATGTACTCAGGGACATGCAACCCTGTCTTCAAACTGCAGGATGAACTTGATAAGGTGGTTCAAGAAGATCACACCATCTCTGAGTATGCGGCTCTGCTGAAGAAGTATTGGTCAGATCTCGACCACTATGATCCCATTGGTGTGGAAGATGAGCAAGTGGAACCGGCATTTGCGAAATATTACCAGAAGTTCATGGAGTATATCTCGCGACAGAGGATGATGAAGTTCCTGAAGAGACTCAACCCAGCATTCGAGCAAAGGAGGAATGCGCTACTCGCACAACCTGGACTGCCATCACTAAAGGAGGCCATTGCTGCTATGGCACAAGAAGAAGTGCGGTTTAAGCTGATGCCTAGCACCACTAGCTCTCCGGGGGAGAAATCAGCTCTAGCAGTTTTAACACAAACCCTTCAGGAGGAGGAGGGTGCCACAACTGTGGAGACCTAAGACACTTCATTAGATTCTGTACAAAGCTATGAGAGGCCAGTCCAGCGGCCGTGGACACGGCCGTAGAGAGCGTAAGGGTGGCAGAGGAGGATATGCCGGTGGCAGAGGTAATTATTCTGGAGGGTATAAGACAAACCTGGTAGAAGGAGAAATGAGAATCAGTCATCCGATATAACCCCTAGTGAGAGAAAAATGCTAGAAATATGGAGGAACATGAAGCTCGGAACCAACGACTGTCGAGCCAACACCGCTGGGACATCGACTCCAACCACCTCCGGGGATAACATTACATACTATGCCAATACAAGCACATGTATACCTGCTCATGTCCTTGCATCTACTCACAAACCAGGAAGTCTAAATTGGATAATTGACTCTGGGACATCATGCCATGTCACGGGTGTGATGAATTCCAAGATTAAACTCATCTGATGACGCTTGAAAGCATTCAGACTGCTGATGGTATTGCTAGACCCATTGTGGGTAAATGCACAGTTGAATGTACCCCTTCTATGAGTCTTACTGATGTGTTGCATGCTCCATCTTTTCATGTTAATCTATTGTCCATTAGTACCATTGTTCTTCAACTTAATTGTGTTTCTTTTGACATTCCGAAGGTTATTTTTCAGGAGAAGGGAACGGGGAGACAGTTAGGGACTGTCACTTGGCATAAAGGGCTATGATATTTGGACGTGGGTGGGCTGGATACAACACTGGTTGATGAAGCACAACCGGAGGAGCCGCGAAGTACCGTAGAAGAAGAATTATTACTCCAACATCAGCGCATGGGACACTCTTCATTCAGTCTACTGAGTCGGATATTTTCCATTATATATCAAAAGGCTAATAAGCAAAAGTTGGTTTGTGATGCTTGTGAACTTAGAAAACATACAAGAAGCTTTTACGTGAGTTCTGAAAATAAAAATTTAGCTGCTTTTGATATGATGCACTCTGATGTGTGGGGACCTTGTCCTACAACTGCTGTTAATGGTTTTAAGTGGGTTGTCATCTTTATTGACTGCCATACTCGTGTTACCATGGTATACTTAATGAAGAGTAAGAGTGATGTTTTTGTATGCTTTCAAGATTTTCATCGCAGGATTACAACACAGTATGGTGCTAAAGTAAAAATTTTGAGGTCTGACAATGGGACAGAGTCTACCAACAATGTTATTGAAGAGTACTTATGAGTTAGGATTGATTGCAATAGTACAAGCCCTTGCATCCTTAATTCAAAATGAGTTTGTTCTTTATACGGACCACCAAGCTTTGAAATTTCTCAAAACTTCTGCAAAGGTGAATCACATACATGATAGATGGTTTTTCTACTATCAATATATATACTTTTTTCTATCAAACATAAAGTGGTGATCCAAACAAAGTTGTAGATGCTTTGCATAGGCGTGCACATCTCTTTATACGATGCGAAATGTGATTCCAGCCTTTTTGATTATTTGAAGGATTTATATGTGGATGATAACGATTTCAAATCAATATGGTCCAAATATTCCAAGATGGAATTTGGTATTTTCATATTTGAGATGGTAATCGTATATGCATTACTCAAGGTTCTCTCTGTAAGATCTAGTAAGTGAATTGCATGCCAGAGAACTTGCTGGGCATTTTGAACGTCACAAAACAATTACTTTAGTTGAAGAACACTACTATTGGCCTACTTTAAGAAGGAATGTTGAGAAACTTGTTCGACGGTGTTTTGTTTGTTAGCAATCTAACGGACATACACAAAACACGGCTCTCTATACTCCTTTACCCGTTTAGGATGCTCCTTCGGTCGGTGTTAGTATGGATTTTGTTTTAGGGCTATCTCGTACTCAACGACATGTTAATTAGATGGTTGTCGTTGTTGATCGATATTCCAAGATGACACACTTTGTCTTGCAAAAAGTCGTTAGATGCCTCACATGTTGCTTTCTTGTTTTTCAAAGAGATTTGTCTTTACGGTATTTTCAAAGCAATTACTTTTGATCGTGAGACAAAGTTCTTAAGTTACTTTTGCAAGACTCTTTGGATGAGATTGAGCACATCCTTGTAGTTCAGTAACACATCATATATGCAGACAAATGGACAAATTGAAGTTTTGAATCATTCGTAGGGGAACTTGATTCGAGCTTAATGTGGTGACACACCCAAGACTTTGGATATTCTCTTACCTTATATGTAGATTGCCTATAGCCAGTATTCTAAATTGCGGCCGAGACGACCGCCTAGACGAGAGGCTGTCGCTTTCCGCACCGCTTTTGCCGTAGCTTGTGGAGTAGGCGGCTGACGTCGGTTTGGTAACGTACGCGGATGCCTATTTTGAATTTTTTTTTCAAATTTTATATAATAAAAAGCTGAAAGAAGAGGAAACGTCACCGTTTTTGGACACTCTGGATGCTCTTTGTTATAATTTATAACTAATGTCACTTGGGAGAATCCAACTACATATTCTGCACCAAAGACATTGTTAGTCTCAATAAACTTGAAATTCTCAAAATTACAAAGAACTCATTTCAGTTTCTTGAGAATTTTATTTAGTGTCTACATACATAGGCATACACACATAGGTTTGATGTATTAGACGGCCTAGGTGGTAGGCGGACCCTCTCTGTCGCGCACCTGTCTATCGCCGTTTAGAACCTTGCCTATAACACTTCGGTAAACCGTTCCATAAACAAAATACCTTTTGAAATTGTTTATTCTAAGGTACCTAACAATGTTCTTGATCTAGTAGTCTTACCAAAGGTTCCATGTACCAGTGTTTCTTATAATCATATGTTGGAGAAAGCTACTCAAGTTCATGATGAAGTTCGAGCCACCCTTCAACTCTCCAATGACAAGTACAAAACCGATGCAGATAAATGTCGAAGATTGAAGTCATTTGTTGAAGGAGATCTTGTAATGATATTCTTACGCAAAGAAAGATTTACAGCTATTAGATACAATAAAAACAAGATGAAGAAGTACGATTTAGCTCCAAATCCTTCAATGTACCCATTCTATGGTGTTGACGATTTAGCTCTTCCTAGTGCTAACTATTGAATATTTGTAATGATTTTTTATTGATAGTCTCTTGGTTATATATAGCCTTACAATCCTCCTCATTACATTAAATCCTCTGTGGAATATCATGTGGCATATTATGTCATACCAAATATACCAATATGATATTCCAATATACTTATTCTAATACCAAATATACCAACATTACATTAAACCCTTGGTGGAATATTCTGACATACCAAATATACCAACAGGATATTCCAATATACTTATTCTAATACCAAATATGCCAACACTCTCCCTTAAGGTGGGCGAAAGATATTCACTAAGCCCATCTTGTCACATCCTCTAATCATGCTCACAGAGGTAAGTCTCTTGGTCAGTCCGTCGGCTACCTGATCCTTTGTTGGAACGTGGTCTAGCTCCAGTAGTCCACGATCTAACTTCTCCTTGATGAAGAACCTATCGATCTCGATGTGTTAGGTCCTGTCATGGTGTACTGGATTGTTGGCGATACTAATAGCTGACTGGTTGTCACACCACAACTTTATCTTGGCTCATTGATCCAGCTTCAGCTCCACCAGCATATTCTTCAACCATAGCAGCTCTGCAACTCCCAAGGTCATAGCTCTGTACTCCGCTTTAGCTGTCGATCTGGCTACCACTGACTGCTTCTTACTCCTCCAAGAGACCAAGTTGCCTCCTACAAATATGCAGTATCCCGAAGTAGACCTCCTGTCATCAGCACAGCTAGTCCAGTCAGAATTATAGTAGCCCTCGATGCCCACATGATTATTCTTCCTGAATATCAGTCCCTGTCTGGGGGCACGCTTCAAGTATCTCAGAATCTGGTACACTGCGTCCATATGATCCTTCCGTGGGTCATGCATGTAGCGGCTCACCGCACTCACTGCAAAGCAGATATCAGGACGTGTGGCTCAAATAGATCAACTTGTCCACCAGTCTCTGGTATCTGTCCTGGTCAATTGGTTCTCCAGTCTTAGCGCTCAGCTTGAACCTCTGATCGATCGGCGTCGCTGCAGGTTTGCATCCCAACATCCATGTCTCTGTGAGAAGGTCCAACACATACTTCCTTTGAGAAAGAACAATGTCACGCCCCGAATCGTAGAGTCATTTCTTCACATATTTTATCTCTTGGAATCGATCGTCCTCGCTTGGGCGTGATGCCGTACAAGTCTGGTATTGCACTTGTACTAGGCAAAGATGGTACATAATCGATTCAATCTCAGGCATCATGTTACATTAGTGGTTCGAGTGTGATTCGTTCAGCAATTCAAAGTTCATGTATTATTCATTCAAGGATTCCCAGCATATGAATCTCTATCGAATTAGCAACTAAAGCATCGCATCACAATTATTCAACATTCAAGGTAAGAGACATTAGGGACATATTCATAGCATCATATTATTCCATTTATTAAGCATGCGGGAATAAGGAGGAAGGAGGACAGTTCCAATTGCCTTATATAACGGTCTTCCTGCTCCAATCTCATCAAGCGTAGCTCCACCAGCGAGCCACATTCCAATACCTATTCTATCTAGCCAGCTAAGAAAGACTGCATCAGTCTCAATTCTTCTGATCTCCAACATAAGTCACGGTCCAACATTCTGATCCCATCTAACAAGCCAACCAAATGCCTCGTGCAGAGCGGGGCATTACAAACAATCCCCTCTGCTCCTCGAGCAATGTCAATCCCAAGGAAGTACCGAAGAAGGCCAAGGTCCTTCACCTCGAACTCCTTGCCAAGCTTTTCCTTGAGTCGGGTAATTTTCTGCTCATCATCTCCTGTGATAATCATATCGTCCACATACACCGCAAGCATGGTGATATGGCAACCACTCCGACGGAAGAACACAGTATGATCAGCATTGATCTGCCGATATCCCATTCCTATCATCGTCCTCCTGAATCTGTCAAACCACGCTCGAGGAGACTCAGTCCATAGAGGGACTTCTTCAACCTACAAACCTTGTCCACTGTCTGATTGGTGCCGAATTCTGGTGGTATCTCCATGTACACCTCCTCCACTAGATCTCCATGAAGAAACACATTCTTTACATCCAGTTGGTATAGCTTTCATCCATCATTCGCTGTCAGAGAAATCAGGGTCCTGACATTGTTCATCTTCGCCACTGGTGCAAAGATCTCGTCATAGTCAATGCCGTATGTCTGACTGTATCCTTTAGCCACCATTGGAGCTTTGTAGCACTCAACCTGTCCATCTGGGTTCTGTTTCACAGTAAAGACCCACTTGCATCCGACTGCTCCATTCCCTTTTGGCAGTTTTACCAGCTCCCGAGTGTGGTTCTTCTCAAGAGCCCCCAACTACTCGTGCATCGTCGCTTTCCACTTTGGGTCGTTCTTGGCAATCTGCCAATTGTTAGGTACAGTAATACTATCCAAAGACATAATGAATGCTACATGAAAAGAGGAGATATGATCATATAAAACAAACTGAGCAAGGTCCCAACCATATTTATCAGGAGGATTTTCTGCATTGCTGCGAGTGGTCCTCCGTACTGATAATGGTGTGGGAGTAGGAAGAATGATATTACCTGAAGGAGAATCTGGTGGTGTAGCTGTCTCAGGAGTCGAGATGGACGCAGGCAAGAGACTTGACACTGGCATGGTAGGTACTGGTCCTGCAGTTTGCTTCGCTCTCCTGCTGTAGGTAAGTATCTTCCCCTGAGCCGTGGGCCTAACACCTCTCATCTCCTCCCCCTGTTCCTCTTCACCTTCCTGTTCTTCCTCAACCGCGCCTCCATGCCATACTTCTAAATCGGTCACCAGGTTTTCACCAATCTTCCCCTCTCGCCTAATACTCGCAGTATCAGGTGAGTTGTTTGCGGTTCCTTCCTGACGGTAGTATGGCTCATGCTCCCTGAAGTGAACAATGCTCACAAACTTCTTTTTCTTTACTGGGCTCCAGCACACATACCCCTTCTGAGTCGCCGAGTAGCCCACGAAGATGCACTTGACTGCTCTAGGATCAAGTTTTCCAACCGACGGTCTGTTATCCTTCACAAAACACACGCAACCAAACACCTTCAGTGGGAGTATCCGACTATTATTTCCTTGCAATATTTCACATGGAGACTTCCATTCCAGTACCTTCGAAGGCACCCTATTGATTAGTTGAGTTGCTGTCAACACTGCATGCCCCCACAAATTTTGTGGGACATTCATACCGATCATCATGCTTCTTGCCCCCACGAGGTCGTGTTCTTTTCTAGAGAAGGGATGACTTATGTAGGACGTCGCAGAAGAGAAGTAACTAAATTACTTTGGTTCGTATATAATGGAAACTTTTCTATTAAAATGTAGATTCTATTAAAAAAAACCTGCAGCCTCCCTTATGTACCAATGCCAAAAGAAAACTAGGGGTAAAATGTCTGTTGGTGTCATAATTTGCAAAACAGGTGATAGTTCAGGGTACTAAGCTGCAACAAATAATGTTCATAGGCCCCAGGTTATTTTAGTTGCAATGTAAGTGTTTTGTTTGACACCATGGCAAGTTTTTTGCCTTGTCCATGTCGTATTATGTCGTGTTGTGATGTTTGTGTCTGCATAGTATAACATATATGACTCACTCAGTCCCATCTTAATGGAGTAAAACTTGTATCTATGTTGCGCACATACATATACGACGAAATGGTATGAAAATATACACATGGCAACTTTTAAAAACATCTTAACAGAGCTGAATGGAAGAAAAGGATTCAAACAGCCAAGCCTAAAACTTTGGGATAAAGGCTTGTTGCTGTTACTGATTAATCTACTTTATAATTTGAAGGAGAGTGTGCTCTCACTAAATAGGGGCGAGCGGGTTTCAAAAGTACATAATGGGTGGTAAATTGATAGATAGAGGGGAAATGGTCTTGGTGAGCATAAAGGAAGATAAGAATTTTGTTCTATATTGGGAAGGATGCTTGATGTATACCAAAAGATGACATTGTTATCTGATAGAAGTAAATGTTTGTGGACATGGGATGAGTGGAAGAGGTCGTCTACTGGACGCGGTTCAACTAGCAGAGACTCTTGGAACAGCTGGAGTAATATGCTCAAGCAGAGTGAGGGTTAACAATGGTAAATATTTTTGTTCTTACTTATGGCCAAGTATCTCATGGATTTAGAGTCAAGCTTAAACATTAGAAGTGATAGACAAATCTATTCATTCAGTTGAATATAGTAAATCAATCTGCTCTTTTCGTGATGAATCTACGAGAACATGAATAAGAATGAAGCCTGTTTTGTCTTTTGCTAAATGCTTGATAGCTATAGTCATGGTTTATGTGTTCAAGGATTCACTAATTTGACACAAAATAAATAGTCGGGATAAGGCTTAAATCTTTTCAGGCAAAGCTTAATCATTATATCCATGGGTTAGGTTGTATTTCTTCAGGTGATATTTGATAGTTGTTAAACCGTGTTTGAATAGCACAACCCATTTTCTTCTTTTACAACTAGATCTTTAGGACCATTGGTTTAATATAAATCCCCAAAAGATGGATTCTTGTAGTGTCTTGGTTGTATATTGGTAGGACCCATTTATTCTTTTTAATTTCTCATGATATTCGCTATATATTCCACATAAAATAGTTCTGTCATGTGTGTCCTAGATCCCAGTCACAAATTGGTTCCTTTCCTGTTCTCCACCAAAAGATTATCATTGTTGTTATCCCTCTTTCTATTTGCATACTTCATTCCCACTGATAGCTTTAGGATCTTGTCATATTTTTTAGTCTACTTACCTAAATAAGTTGGCCCAAGTTCTTGAGTATTGTCATATTTGCTCAATCATCAACTTGCTATAGTAACTGGGGAAATGTATCATTTTTTTTCATTCTCTTTAGCTCGTTGGGATTCCAAGTACCAGCTTATTCGTAAATTGTGCCAGCATTTAGGATACTGATTCTATGGTGTATAACAAATAAGTAGCCAACTGCGTCTCCCAGTACTATTCTTCTGTGTGGTGTGAGTTAACTTGGACTACGTTTATCAAGACTCCATATTTGAGACCAACAAAGGATATGTGCACTTGGATAAGTGTAGATGATGTCGATAGTTGATAAATGGATCACTGCCTTTTTAATTTGTCTGGTCCTCCTAAGCCAATTGGAGGGTCTTAAGCAGTTGCCATATAAAATACTGCTGTGACCTGCTTCTCCTGGGGCCTTCAGACAATAGTAACTATTTTATATCTGGCCTCGAGAGTGATTTTACTGGAGTACCCGACTATTGTAATAAAGTTCTATTTTGGGTGTGTAGTGTTGTTATGTAGGCCTTTTTTCTGAGAGTAGCTCATGCACATATCTTGGTAGATATTGTAATCGACCAGCTTGATGCCCACAGTAGTTTTTCATCTGATTGCCACATTTCTGTCTTTGTATGTGTTGATATATGTGTTAAGTGTTATTGGGCTTTAGTCCCACATTGCCTATAATGATAGGAGAGGAGGCTAGCCTCTCCTATATATATGTAGTCTCTATCATAGGAGGATGGGACATCATAGGAGGATAGCCTCTCCTATATATATATGTAGTCTCTATTTTGGGTGTGTAGTGTTGTTATGTAGGCCTTTTTTCTGAGAGTAGCTCATGCACATATCTTGGTAGATATTGTAATCGACCAGCTTGCCCACATTAGTTTTTCATCTAATTGCCACATTTCTGTCTTTGTATGTGTTGATATATGTGTTAAGTGTTATTGGGCTTTAGTCCCACATTGCCTATAATGATAGGAGAGGAGGCTAGCCTCTCCTATATATATGTAGTCTCTATCATAGGAGGATGGGACATCACAGCAGAGGACTGAAGATACTTTGATACTTCATCATAGGAGGATGGGACATTCTTCTTTTGATACTCTAAGTAAGTTGTATCCAGAGATGTATGCAAAATCAAATAAACAGAAATTAGTATGTGATGCATGCGAGTTAGGAAAGCTTACTAGAAGCTCATATGTTGGTACTGGTCATAAGAGTTCTCTTGTTTTTGAGGTAGTACATTATGATGTTTGGGGTCCATGTGCTACTAACACTATGAATGGATATAAGTACTGTCTCCTTTATTGATTGTGCATCTCGTGTCACCTGGCTGTATCTGATGAAAAATAAGAGTGAAGTATTTGCTTGCTTTCGGGACTTCCATAAACATGTCCAGACTCAGTACAATACAGTAGTGAAGGTACTGAGGTCTGACAATGGAACGGAGTACACCAACAGGACACTTGTAGAATACCTGTCAGCACACGGAATACAGTACCAGACCAGCTGTGCATACACACCAGCACAAAATGGAGTAGCAGAAAGGAAGAACCGACACCTTCTAGAGACCGCAAGAAGTATGATGATCGACATGAATGTCCCACAAAATCTATGGGGACATGCAGTATTGACAGCAGCTCAACTTATCAACAGGATGCCTTCAAAAGTCCTGGGATGGAAGTTCCCATGCGAAGTATTACAAGACAATAATAGTGGGATACTCCCACTAAAGGTATTCGGGTGTGTGTGCTTTGTGAAAGACAACAGTATGATTGATATCAAAAGCTATTCACGTACTGGTAGGCTATTTGTAAGCATAGATTTATCTTTTCAATCCCATTTGTGGTGGGCCTAACCAGACCAGTAACCAACAAGCTTGATATCGACCAACTATCTAGGTCTTACTGGCTAGGTTATAATTTTCCTGCAAGTCGGTAAGGCATGCAATGAACACAAAGCTACTACATGTTAAAAGGTAGTTAAAATATTCTGTTAGCCTTGATAAATTAATACTTTTCAGATTTACGTTTTGCTTTATGTTTCTTCACTGATTGATGTATTTATGACATATCATATCAATACATCTGTCTATGATTTTTGCAGGCTCCGTTTGCAACTGCATATTGCCCAAGGCCCTAAAGGTTTCTGCTGTTGATGACGATCCAGATTGCCAGGCTGAAGATGGCGAGAAAAGGAGGCTGAGGAGTACATTTAATTGCCTTTCTTCTATTTCAATGCGTCCAAAGCAGATATCTACTTCTTCCCTCTTTTCGCATTCTCCCTTGAAAGGGTGCCTGCCGCAGTGGGAATTGAGAAGGTCCACCACTACCATCGCCTGAAAGACAGATGAGAGCCCTGTCATAACCCAAAAAGCAGATGGGTTCCACGCCACTCTCTTGACAGTTTCCGAGCTTATTGTATCACATGGTAACAAAATGAGATTCTTAAGCCTCGGTTTACATGTTGGACTACTAGCCGTCGAGGGAGCAAGGAGGTTGTTAGTGTTCATGCAGAGTGAAGCTGCCTGATTTTCTTCCCTGTATCATTTTCTTTAGGCTGGTCTATATATGCATTGCCTTGTAATTTACCGATTCCTTTAGAATTTCGGAGAAGTAGGTTTCAATTCTCCCAACAGATAACCAGCGCTTGATGTACTATATTGTATCTTAAATGCGTGGCTCGCTGATGTTATGGTTATGGAGCTACGTGAGGTGCTCCTCAAGTTGTCATGATGATTTTATTGTACTCTTAGTAGGAATCAAACTTTTGCTCAGAAGTGTTCAATACTTTACTGATGATGACAGATGCCTGCTCATATCAGAACCTATGATCGATTTGGAGATGCCTACCATTATGTACTAATGTAAGGCTGTCCATGGAGGAGGGGGGATGAATGTGGAGCTCGGAAGTTCATTATGTTCAAGATGTAAAGAGGACTTTCTTCATTCTTTCATGGTTGCTCCAAATATGGGGCATTATCCATATGCATGTGCCCCTTTCCTTTGCACATTCTATAGCTCTATAGCTCATGGGGAATAACAGTATTTGGCAATCGGTTGCTGGAGTTGGGGGGTTTGATTGATTTATGAAGAGGACAAAGTATTATTGTACTACAAAGATGAGAGAGACCCAGAAAGTAAAGGTTTCTTTCCACATGACACTCCATCCTCAACCCGAGGCCTCGCTTGGTTCGCGGAATGGAAGGGAAAGGAAATCAATTCCTTGACATTTCCTTTCCTTTGGAAAATTATAATTCCATTTATTTTTCTTTCTGATGTTTGGAATGCCAAGAATTTGGAAAGGAAAGTAAATACTTCAATATGGAAAAGTGATTCCTTGCTTGGATGGATGAAATCATTTTTCCTTTAGGAATTATTTTCCTTTCCTTCTAAATTTCTTTGGCATCCAAACATAGGAAAGTAATCACTTTACTTTTCCAATCCGAGGATTCCGTGAACCAAACTAGGCTTGAGGGACACCTAGCCTATTATATGTGGAAAGAAAGCAGCTGCAGCAGCATCTCTCTTTCTGAAGTATACATTGGAAAATGGTGCAGCTCTCTTTCTGGGATTGTGAATTTGTAATGGAGGATACCTGCTAATTAATACAGCAATAGCTTCTCTTCTCGCTCGCTGGTGATTGATAGTTGGATGTTATTGATAGAAATGCCATTTTCATTCCAAATAGCTATCTACATTAACATACGTAAACACTTGTTCCCAGTCTACATTTGAGTTCACTATTTACATTTTTTTTTCTAATCCACATTACCACTCCTAGACCTAGCTGCAATTACAACTCAAGTAGACCCACCACCAATTTACAATAAAGAGGTTAAATCTGCAGTAATTTGCATCAAATTACAAGGTTGGCAGCAGCAGCAGTAGTAGTCATCCCGTCCATGCCCATGAATGATCACAGTAAGTAGTCCCAGTCCATCAAGTAGTTGCCGAAGGCATTGTACTCGTATCCATCCATGATCATACCATCCCCCCCCTCCGCACCAAGGGCGGGCTGGTAAGCATTGGTCGCCGACGACGAGCTCGGGCTTCCTCCTTCTCCTCCGCCTCCGACGCCACCAATCAAACCTTCATTCCCGCAAGCGGAGAGCCTCTTAATTTCGTCCTCGGCCTCCGAGAGCTGCTGCTTGAGCTTCAGGACCTGACAGTACATGAGAAAATTATATTGTCACATTTTATTCTACGCTGATAGAATATCAAACCACTTTCTAATTTTAGGTGTTGTATAATATCCAAAAATTTACGTTTCGGTCTCCATATTGTAAGGAAAACCACTTCAGAACCCGAAATTTACGTTTAATTTTAGGATCTCGTATGTATAATATTCGAAATTTACGTTTAGATCTCTACTGAAGTTAACGTACTTGAACTTGGAGGTGGCACTTGTCAAGCAGAGAGGCGTCCTGCTGGTTCTTGAGCTTGAGGTACTCCTCCTCGAGCTGCTTGTTCTTCCAGCGGGCCCTCCGGTTCTGGAACCAGACCGCGACCTGCTTGGGGTCGAGGCCGACCTCGGCGGCGAGGTGGACCTTCCTCCCGGACTCCAGCTTCCGCTCCTCCCCGAAGTTCATCTCCAGGAACTTCACCTGCGCGTCGCTCAGCCGCCTCTTCCTCCCCTCCCCTTCGCCCTCGGCCTCCTTCGTCTTCTTCTTCCTCCTCCTCCGTGTCGTCGTCCTCTTGATCTCACCACCTGCTGCAATATATACATACGTACAATTAATTGTCACCAACAACTAAATTAAAATGTGTACATGCATGCATGACTACATATGTTACTAATCTAGCTATAGAAAATTAAGTCGATTGAGTACTGAAGACTGCACACCTTCGGGCATTTGTGAGTAGAAGAGCATTTCTTCTTCAACTTGACTCATGTTAGCCATCTCTCTCTCTCTCTCTCCCTCTCTATGGGATTGAAGTATTTTACAAGTGATATTGGAGTAGTGAGTGAGTGTTAACTAATAATTATTACTTGTTTCCTTCCTTGCTTGCTTGCTAGTAATGGCTGCTAGGCTATAGTGGAACGAGTGTGGGGGGTGAAAGTCTGTATTTATAAGGAGTTGGTGTGCAAAAGAGGCCCTTGGAATTGAGAAATCGCAAGAGTGACCACCTCTTGAAGTGGAGAGAGAGAGAGAGAGAGAGAGAGAGAGAGACGTCTGTGAGTGTGCAACGTTGGGTGAAAGGGACCCCGGCAGTTGCCATTTCTTGCTTTGCTCAACTCGGATCCGGGGGGAACAGGTGTACTGTTGACGTCACTATCTTTCTTTCTTTTGGCGAGAATGATAGTCTAAGCATCACCTCGTTTGGTTTGCAGAATGGAAGGAAAAGAAAATCAATTCCTTGTCATTTTCTTTTCTTTGGAAAACTTTAATTTCTATTGATTTTTCTTTCCGATGTTTGGCAATGTCAAGAAATTTGGAAGGGAAAGTGAATACTTCAATGTGGGAAAGTGATTTCTTCCTTGGATGGATGGAATCACTTTCTCCCCTAATTTTCCTTCCATTGGGAATCACTTTCCTTTTCTCCTCAATTCCTTGGACACCCAAACATAGGAAAGTAATCACTTTTCTTTCCCAACCGGAGATTTCGCGAACCAAACGAGGCCCAAAAGTACTCATTGTTTTCAGCATTTACCAGAAAAAAAAAGGTTTGCATTTAGATTTTGCTTTTATATCAGTTTAGATTTTACGTCCCCACAAATACAATTAAAAAGTATGGGTAGTAAATTTTTAATTTTGGTTTATTTTTTTCATTATATTTTCGTTTCCAACATGTGTTCTTTATTGTCCGTACTCGTGTTAAAATATTCAGAATCCAAAATTTTCAATTGGACATGCCACGACTTATTCTTTATGCGTATAATCCGTATACGGACTCTCTTCTCAAGGTGGAGTTATTCTTCTCAAGGGAAAGTTTGGAGCATCCTCCATTCATGCGTATTCGTATGTGGAGTTATTCTTCTAAAGGTGGAGTTAGAAGTATGCTCCATAAGGTGGTTTGGGTGTTAGATGTTAGCAAAGGTAGCCATCCGTTCATGCATATAATTCGTATCCGGGCTTTCTAATTCTCAAGGTGGAGTTCTTCTTCATGTGTATAATCCACATATGGGCTCTCTTTTCGAGGTGGTCCGTATATGAACTCTTTTCTCAAGGTGGAGTTACTTTTCTAACTGTGGGTTATAAGCATCCTCCATAAGGTGGAGTTAGAGCATCCTACGTTCATTCGTATAATTCGTATCCGAGATTTTTTTTTTCTCAATGTGGAGTTATTCTTCTCAATGAGGAGTTAGGGGCATCCTTTATAAGGTGGTATGGGTGTCAGATGTTAGCAAAGGTAGCCGGGGTGCTTAATTGCTCGGCTAACAGAAACAAGCTAAGGTAAAAAATGTTGGATTGTATCTCGTTTTTTGTTGAGCGCTCAAACTGGTGACAATGGAGTTTGATAATTAGTCTCACGTTAGGTAGAGAGTGGGATCATAAGATGTAGATAATTGTAATTGGTTTAGATCTTTCATGATTTTTTTAAGATATACGAGCCTAATCCAATATTATATCTGTCACTCCCATTTCCTGTTATACGTATTTTCAGTATACGTGTACGGTTTTCTTGTAACCCGCTTTCCAGGAATTATTAAATTCAATATATTTTTGGCATTTTCAAAATTTTAGAAATAATTATTAATCAGGTGACCCTTCATAATTTTATAACTGAAATAATTGTATATTAATTATATTTTAGAAGGATTTTGGAGAGGATATTCTAACAATTGTTGGAGTGCTCCCCAAGGTTTCTAAAATACTTGTAACCAACAATTAGTGGTCCCCACCCTTTTCTAACTGATTTTGAGGGATTCATGCAATATGCGAAAAAGGGCAGGACTTATGTGTTAATAGGCCAATTAGTGGAAGGGGCTTTTTGCTTAAATCCCTTTTCCTATTTATTAACTCTCTTCTGAAGAGAGAGAGAGAGAGAGAGAGAGGAGAGAGAGAGAGAGAGAGAGAGAGAGAGCAATTCCTCACTCCCGGCTAAAACTTCAGAGAGCCGACCTCTCGTTCTTCTCCATCTTCCCTTTCTCCAATCCTCCTCTGAGAGCTCAACCCTAAATTCACTCCGGCGGCCGGCAATCGACGAAGACAACGATGGTCCCCAAGCGGACGGTTGAAGAACGAGTCACCACCGCGGCGGCGTTCACTTTCCAGGCGACGCACCACCGAATTAGTCGAGTGATCGACTGATCCAGAGCTTTTCCACTCGGCGACTCGTTTATTGGCCATGGCGGTGGTGGTTAACAACCTGGCGGCCGACGGCAAATAGGTGTGGCAGTTTCTCGATGACGACGGGATAAACATCTTCCAGCGGCTAGCCGTTGATCTCCGCAGCAGCGACGGCTTAGACGAGTCTTCATCGAAGTCAGGCGACTCTCTTCAACAGCTGGGCTTCATCATCCTCGGTAAGTGGGCACAGTTTCTTCCCTTCTGGCGACAGCCACGATGACGTGATCTCTCCTCCAGCAGCTAGGTTTCTGCGAACGATGACTACGCGTGATTCATCCCCGACGAACTTAGTTCCCGGTGAGTATCGACCTCAAGTTGTCGGATCTGGAAAATTGTTGTGTTCAATTCCGATTAATTTGGTGTTTCATCTCTTCTTTCTGGTTTGGAATTGATCGGTCAGAAGAACGTTGATCCTTCCGAGAAACCAACTACTGGGCTAATCACTATCATTTGTAAGTGTTCGATTGTGATTCTTTAACTCTCCTGATCCTTCTTGATGATCTTATCGAAATTTTTCTAAGGAAGACATGATAATTTCTTTGAGAACTTGTTTCTTCCTTCATGCACTGAATACGTTCGACAAAATGTTTGAGCAGAGTCTCGAATCATACCTGGACTCTTAGAGGCCATGTCCGATCTTCTTGGAGCATGTCGTCACCTCGGATCGAGTTTTCCTCTCAGGTAACAATCTATACTTCTCGAATACATAGATTATATTGTGTGTATATAAAAGTTAATAGGAGTTTTTGAGTTAGATTTGTGATCAGGGTGTGGAGAGTGCGGGTTTGATTGTGTCCAGCTAGTTCGGGTTTCAGTGTGTTCGTGTCCAAGTCCTTGATCATGTCCAAAGGAGTTATTGTTGGAGACTGGCTGGGAATGAAGCTAGCAGTGGCACAGGTTCCTGTTTGGATTTGAATCTAGTATTGTTGGGGGGGGGGGGTGTTTGCTAAGTTTAGACTATATGAAATTTCTTCTGAGCCAAACGAAATATGCTTAGCCGTGTGTAATACTATAAGGCTAAGAGTGGGGGTTCAATGCTGGATTCAATCTGAGTGTCTGCAGGACTTGGTATTATGTATTCATAATTTTGTTAAGTGTGTGGTCTAGTTCATTTTGTGTAATATTTGCTGAGTTAGTTTAGATTTTTCTGAGTTTTCTTATGATTTTTCTGGCTGCTGGGTTGATTAATTTATTCTGTTGTTGAGTAGCTGTTATGGTACGAAGCGGAGATTGAAGTAAGGAAATTGTGAGTGTATGGTTGAAGTTAGGTCTATGCTGACTTGTTGGAATGGACCAGCTAGGTTTAGTGATTGGTTTCTATATATTTTGCTTGGCTTGGGAATGTTGGAAGGATGTTGAGTTTCTGAAGCATGAACCTAGTATGGGTTTTAGAAGCAGGCTTGCTGCTATAGAAGTGAGAGGAGAAAAGAAGTAACAAGCAATGACTGAATTATGCATATTTTGTGAGGGCTTAACTTTATATTCCGGTTAGATTTCTAATCTGGGAGGCTTTGCTAATGGGTGAGTTGTATGCTCATATAAATAAAAGTAAATTTAGATTGATGGGTCGCAGTAGGAAGTTGAATTGGTATATTTTTGTGCTGCATGTTCAAATTGATTGGTGCAGTGGTATTCCTTACAGTGAAAATAATCGATTGGTATTAGTTACCATATAAACTTATGCTAGTATTTTTAAACAACCTATTTTTTAAGCTAATATATAATTCTAAGGTATTCTAATTTAGTAATAATTGTTACTAAGGTTGGTCAAGTTTCGATAGGCTTTAGACCTTTAGCATTTCTAATAGATAGCTAAATCATTTATAGAAATTATCATAGATTTAGTTAGTGACTAATTAATCGTGCTTAACCAACTTGTATCAAATATTAAACAGGAGGACATCTAGCTTTACTATCTACCCTCGATCACCCTGAGCAAGGCAAGTATACTCCTCGAATTTGTCCATTTCTTCACGTCTTGTATTCATGCTTGTATCTTCTTGTTGACACGATATTTCACGAGATTGTCTTATATCATATTTCCTTGAGTTTACTTGTGTCGGGGAGGGAAAATGCTACAGATGTGTGATCAAATCTGAGTTACTATTCATGTGAATAGCTTAGGCCCCGCATCGTGCACGCGGGACCGAAGCCGTACCATTTCATGTTCCCTGAATCTACCCAAGCCGATCACACACTCTGGATGTATTTCGATATATTGCACACTTCAGGTTCATTGTGTATTTCATGTTCAGGACTCATTTCATGTTCCCTGTATTTATTTTTCAGTATTCATGTTCAGGTTTCATGTCATGTTCTCATTTCTCATACTTTATATTTTTCCTGTTTCATACCATAATGTTCATGTTCATTTCCTTGGATATACTTAGCTCCGCTCCTGACTAGGATATGTTGCAGGTGTACTTACAGGACATTGTTCTATATTATGGGCCAGAGCCCGGGATCTTAGCTGAGCAGGATGGAGTCATGACTTAGCTTGAGGTTTCAGGTTTAGATTGTTTTAGCTATTTCTCTAGATATTGTATGTTCTTAGAATTCACAGTGTAGTTCATTCTTGTTGTCTCTAGTACTTTTATGATATTATGATCGGTGGATTACGGTGGATAATAGATCGTTGCATGGTCGAATGGAATGGGCTTGAGATAAATGCGATAATATTTCCGTGTACGAAATGTTCCCTCCGAACGGGTGTGCCGGGGCACCGGGACGTTCGGCCTCGGAGGGATAGAATCTTTGATAGGCTGTCACGCCCCAGAACCGGAATACCGGAGAGCGGGGGCAGACATAGCCAGCTACGCAATCCCAAAGTACGTTAATACTCTGAAATCACGTATAAGCTGTCAAGACATGGGGGTTACTCTACAAGCCATCAGTCAATCCTATGGTTTAACAATCCTAGGTATCTCAATCACAGGCAATTATACAAAAGCAAAGAGTACGATCATCATACATACAATAGTAAGGCGTTCCAAACCATATATACATGACTGATCATGAAGCCAGTACCACAGAACTGAGGACTAGCTAGAGTATTAGTCGTACATGATAAGGACTAGCTATAGTCTAGAATACACATATCATGTTTATGCCCGTAGGCTACAATATCAAGGAAAATACCAAAACACGAGCTAAACACGTGCTCGGGGCTAAACGTTACAAGAGGAGAATTTACATATCAGTGGGAGAATGAAGAAGAAACCCACTGAGGCACTCTGGTGCTCCGGCTGGTCACCGTCGAGTAGAAGGTACGGTAGATCCTTCGGGCTCTTCTATTAGAACCTGGCCATGCAAAACCAGTGGGGTCAGACCCCAAATAGCAAGTACCACAAAGGAGGCCGAACTATGAACTTAAAACCAACAATCATTAGCAATCAACAAGCAGAGAAAACAATAAGTAAGGGAGGATCGAGATTCGTACAGTACCAATGCACTTATCCCGAACATAGGAAGACAGTAAGTAAATCATCATTTGACGTAAAGTAAACTGGAGAACATGTTAAATAAATAGAGCCCGGCAATATACGAAGAAAGGACGAAGGCACTGTTCCGGAAGCCAGGTTACAATCCTTAAACCAAATAAGGACCGAGATTGTAACCCTTCGCCTGAACAGAACTTGGTCTCTGATCATTTATTGCTAAAGGTGACAATCATTAAGGTAAAAATGAGAGAGTACAATGATAAAAGTGACAATGAAGAGTACAATAAGCTAGAGTGACAATAGAGTACAATCATTATAGTGACAATCTGGAGTGACAATCATTCAATCATTTTGGTATAATCTTTCAATCAATCACTTCTAGACAATACTATACTGGACTAGACTCCATCCAAGCATTCACGGCCAATCATTGCCTACGACTTTCTATATTAACTAACTAGGGTTATCACAATCCTATTTACTAGCAAGATGCAATGAGAATTCCAAGTCCGGTTACCTGTTTGTTACTACCTGAGTGATCCCAGCAAGAAAAGAAAAAGATAGCAGGATATAGCAGACACACTGTAGTAAGATACATGTGTCCTAAGGTACCACACTCGACGGCGGGTTGGAAGTGCGCTTATCTCGACGGATAGCAACAAATCCTATGTATATATATATATATAAGGCCGGGACCAAAGGGGCAACAGGTAACTAGAAAATTTTTCATGAACTATTTGATCAATCTAGTCATTAACCTAGCCAGATTCAGTATGAATCCCTGACCGTGGGAAACCAGGGATTCATGTCCTAGACATGATGCAAGACAAGACGGGTTCATTTGTACAAACACAATCACCCACGGTGTCCAGGCCACTTATACAGGTCATGTCAGGTAGCCGTCGCAACATCATTTTAAGGAGTATCATGTCAGGTTTATCATGTCAAGAGTGCGCCACAGCGGGCCACTATCAAGAATTATCATGTCAAGTTTACTGGTCAAGAGTGCGCTACGACGGGCCACTATCAGGTCATGTCAGGTCATTAATCAGGAGTGTACCACTATGGGTCACCGTCGTGTTTAGGGTACATGTGCCGGACAGTATAGTGCAAGCATTCAATCAGGAGACTCAAGTTATGCTGAGGTTACAAGACACAAGTCATCAGTAAAAATTAAATAACAATAGAGAAAGAATAATAATAACAGTAATTAAATAGCTGGACAAGGCACAAGAAGGAGCCCTGCGGCTCAGGGTCACTATCAAGTCATGTGTAGCAGGTCAAGTTATCAGGTCAAGTTATCATGCATGTCAGTTCTTGGTCACACCATGCCAGGTACAATTGTCATTTCAATCATGTCAATCAAATCGTGATTTATCAAGTTCAGGACAAAAGGCGTAAGGATATAAAATGGGCATAAAATATACCAATAAGGAGTTACAAAATATGGGCAAATAAGGATAAATAATAGTATACAAGGCTATTGGAAGTCATGCGGCTAAAGCATATGCGGCCATGAATGATCTCATGCGGCTATGAAGAGAATAGCCCATGCGGCTGAATTCATCAGGGCGCATGCGGCTAAGGAGTCGGGTTCATGCGGCTAGGAAGAAAGGTTCTCAGGCGGCTCGGGGGAAACAGGTATATGCGGCATCAAGAAGCACATGGGGCTAATGCGGCTCATGGGGGAGGGGTTCATGCGGCTGGACCAATGCGGGTCATGCGGCCATGATGTAAATGTTCATGTGGCTCAGGAAGCACATGTATATGTGGCTCGGGAGTCTCATGCGGCTCCGCCAGGGTAGGTCATGCGGCTCAGCCCCATGTAAGGCCATGCGGCCAGAAAGGGGCGGGTCTCCATGCGGCTCGGGTAGAAGTCCATGCGGCTAGTCATAAGTCCTATGCCATGCGGCTCGATCTAATCAGGGTCATGCGGCCCGGGAATCAAAAGTCCATGCGGCTGGATGGATCAAATCTTTATGCGGCTGGGAGTAAGTTCCTGCAGCATAGGCCATGCGGCCAAGTCATGCAGTAAGCTTATGCGGCTAGGAAGGATAACTGGCCGCATAAGAGCTATGCAGCTCAGTTCTTGCGGCTGTGAACTGTTCTTCTTCTCCATTCTTCCGAGAAGAAGAACCACTCAAGCCATGGTTTCCAAGCTCCATGAATCTTTCATCCAGAGTCCAAATCCAAACTTCCATAGGTCAAAATAGGGCAGAATGAAATGCTCTACAACATAGAACCATCAAAATTCGAAAATAACGAGATTAAATAGATCAAAACCCATGAAAACTAAAATTACTTCAAAGCTAGATCTACAATAATCCACCCGGTAAAACCGAAAACTCCAAGTTCTAAACATGCTTAGAATGTAACAAGGAAGAGAATGGAACAAATGAAATAGAAATCGTCCAACATTCGGCAAGGTGTACTTGCCTCTCCCTCTAATGGCTAGGGTTTGGTGGAAAAGAAATGAATGATGGTGAATGAGGAGGAAGAGAGAAAAGTGGCTTATATAACAAGCTCAAGTAATCTCCACCATTCATTCCTCTCCACTCAATCTAAACCATACACCTCATCTCATAAAGAATCAAACTAAACCAAGCCAAGTCCAAGTCAAAGTTAAACCAAACCCAATAAAACCAAATCCAAGTTAAACCAAGCCACGAAAACCTTGTACTTCGGAAAATTTTAAAATATTACGCAAATCGAGAAATACGAAATAAGGCTCAAATAAAAACGTATCCGTATAAAATACCGATACAGTGAGACGGGTCTCACATAGGCGCACATCCGTAAGACGATTAGCAATCGCTTAGCAAGATGTGAAAAGCCACAAATGATGGTATGCAGCGGTAGTCTCCGTAATTGGGACATCAACCCATTACGAGAGACGCCGGGCTACCCAAATTTGAGAAAGAAAAAAAGGAGAGAAAAAAAAGTAAGGAAAATAAAAAAGAAACTCCTTTAGTCCATTCCGACACGGATACGTCAACGACCTTCATATAGTTAAGGAACGATGGATCGAAAGTGCAGGCACGTATGTGTCCCGCATACATAGATCCTGCTTAGAGATGCACTTATAACATGAAAGGGAAGGAATGGGGCGCATTCACCTTGCGTCGGTGCAAGGGCGAGTGCGTCGACTTGGTAAGAAGTCGCGCCATGATCAAATACGAGATTGCTTGCCTGCTTGTCCATTCAATTCGAATAACATGTTTGTTATGATAACCTGCTTTACTACTTTCGAATATGCCATGAAATCGACCCTAAGGAGAACATAGCAAGATCATAAGCTAAGTTGCATGAATCAACATAAATACTACAATGTCGGTTTAGAAAGAAGATCTTTGCATCAGTACATGCGAGGACGAACGTACTGATCCCCCACCATCTTTCATGCAGGGTACAGGGAATGGATGGCTCGCGGCGAAGCTTCGCTTGAACGCGTTGAGGCTTGGAATACCGAAGCGTATTGAAGCGTGCGATCGTATTGACGCTCGGACTTGCAACATGATTAATGCGGCAGAGATATAGAAGGCATGATGTATGGAACAGTGAAATCCTTTGTGGACAAGAGAGAACCTGAGTGTTGTAGCCAATCTGGCATATATTGTAGGGCTATCGAAAGCCTTTGTAATCTCATTTCGAATATCAATAAAGAGAATTATTTCGTATACTCTGTTTTCTTTTCGTTGTTAATATTCAACTCAAAGATAACCAATTGAGAACTTGTCATCTTGACTAGCACGAGCGCAACTCCAGGCTCGTGCGGCATTACGCCCCTGCGAGGACGATGATTCGGGTGATTCCGGGTTGGGGCATGACATGTGTGATCAAACCCGAGTTACTATTCATGTGAATAGCTTAGGCCCCACATCGTGCACGTGGGATCGAAGCCGTACCATTTCATGTTCCCTGAATCTACCCAAGCCGATCATACACTCTGGATGTATTTCGATATATTGCACACTTCAGGTTCATTGTGTATTTCATGTTCAGGACTTATTTCATGTTCCCTGTATTTACTTTTCAGTATTCATGTTCAGGTTTTATGGCATGTTCTCATTTTTCGTACTTTATATTTTTTCTATTTCATACCATGATGTTCATGTTCATTTCCTTGGATATACTTAGCTCCGCTCCTGACAAGGTGTACTTGTAGGATATTGTTCTACATTATGGGCCAGAGCCCGGGATCTTAGCTGAGCAGGATGGAGTCATGACTTAGCATGAGGTTTCAGGTTTAGATTGTTTTAGCTATTTCTCTAGATATTGTATGTTCTTAGAATTCACAGTGTAGTTTATTCTTGTTGTCTCTTGTACTTTTATGATATTATGATCGGTGGATTACGGTGATCATTTTGGAAATATTTTATAGATGCTGTGATTGTATATATTCATGTTTATCTGGTTAGATTTTCCTAGAGATTGGTACAGCTTACTTCATCGTGTCTAACGACGAAGGCTGGGCGTGTCCGACTCGTGTCCGATTATTCGGGAGCGGGTCGTAATATTTCTGACCCGTACTTTTACTTGCCTTGCTTAGCCTAGTCTTGGTTCAATCTTTGCTTGGTTTATTTTGGTTTAGCTTGGCTTGGCTTGGTTTAGTTTGGGTTGAGATGGAGAGGCTTGGTATATAAGCCAACTCCACCCTCTCTCCTCCGTAACTCTTTCATTTACTGCTTCTTCTTCTCCATTACTCCTCCCACCCACCAAAGAAACCCTAGACAAGTAAAATCTTGCATCATGATGGATCTCACATTTTATTTTTCCATTCTCCTTTCCACTTGATTCTAAGCCTCTTTAGAACTTGGCATTTTCAATTTTGATGGATGGAATTTTGTAGATCTAAGTTCTGATCTTTTCTTTTTTTTCTTTATTTTGATCTTTTAAAGCTTGGTATTTCTTAAAACTAGTCGTCTCAGGCTGTAGAAAATCTCGTTCTATGCAGTTTAGACCCTTGAAAGTCTCAATTCAGACTTGTTTTGAGCAAGTTATGGCATTTTGAAGTTTTCGGGTTCCATGGGTTCTTCTTTGTTGTTTAGAGAAGAAGAACAGGACCTGGCGCAACCTGACCTGGCACACCCCAGTCAGGCGCAACCTGACATGGCGCAACCTGACCTGACGCACTCCAGTCAAGCGCAACCTGACCTGTGACAACCTGATCTGGCGCACCCAGTCAGGCGCAACCTGACCTGGCGTACCCCAGTCAGGCGCAACATGACCTGGCACAACCTGACCTGGCGCAACCTAACTTAGGTGCCCTTTGTCCTCCTTGGCACTACCTATCATTTTCCTGGCACCACTTGTTGCCATGATATTTCTTGTCCCTTGTCCCCATGCATGTTCTCCTAGTTCTAGTTGTATTTGCCTGTGATCTTGCATGTGACTTGTATTTGACCTATCTTGTGACGATCCGGCTCGATAACTTGTTGAGCATAACATGACTTGCCAGTATTGATCGTGACATGGATACGACTTGACATGAACACGACATGATAATCTTGATAGTGGCCCGTCGAGGCACACTTTTAGCAAGCCCTCTTGACATGATAAGTAATTTGATAAGACATACACAATCTTGATAGTGGTCCATCGAGACACACTCCTGACAAGTAATCTTGACAAGTAACAAGTAACTCTCATCTTGACATTGTGGATTATTTCTTTTGATTGTGTCTGTACAAGCTATATGTCCTGTCTTGCATCATGTCTAGGACATGAATTCCTGATTTTCACGGTCAGGGATTCATACTGAATCTGACTAAGTTAATGACTAGTTTGATCATGTAGATCATAAAGATTCAGTCACAGGCAATCCCGTTATCTGGGCGCCTCAAGTGGACTTGTAGCCTGCGACGAGTAGGGCACATTTCCAGCACACTGTCATGTGTTGCACCACAAAGTCACCTAATCAACTCTTTCAACCTGCGGAAGGATAACTGGATAGTCTGCAGGGCTTGTGACTGCTAGAACATCTCATTGCATCTTGTAATAACTAGGCTTGTGATAACCCTAGTTAGTTAAAGTATCAAGTCGTACTCATTGCTTGGCTGTGGTTGATGGATGGAGTCCAGTCTAGTTTTGTCTAGGCAGTACCAGTCTATGATTACTTCAGTACATTACTGTTTATGCTTTACTCTTGTCAATAAATGATTAGAGACTAAGCTCTGTTCAGGTGAAGGGTTACAATCCCGGTCCTTGTTGGGTTTACGGGATGTAACTTGGTTAACGGAATAGACCTTTAGTTATCTTATCGTTTATCACCCTGTTTTTTCTAACTCATGTCTTTCGTTATCATTATGTCTCATGTGCTAATATGCTGGTTTTAGTTCTTAAGTGAAGCCTCCCTTGTGGCACTTGCTCTTCTGGGTTCTTACCCGAGGATCTACTTATCTTCCAGCCAGATGGTGAACACTAGGCATAACCCTGACAACGAGTGGGTTGTCTTCTTTTGTTCTCCATTCTATTGTAAATTATTCTTTTGAGGCGTTTAGCCGCCGAACAAGTGTTAGCTCGTGTTGAAACTTACTTTTATCTGCCTAGGGACTGTAACATGATTGACAAATCTTAAGGTTGATCATGTATGACTTAAACTCTTGCTAGCACTACAAAAATTCATCGATTTAGCGACGGCTATATCCGTCAAAAATACGTCGGTAAATGTAATTACCGACGGATGGTCGACGGATATTGGTTAAAAAAGGTCGTCGGGAAAAGCCTCGTCGCTAACTGCAATTCGTCGACAAGTAGTCGCCCAGCGACGAATTAGCGACGGATTACCGTCAATCATACTCGTGCAGTTTGCAACGACTCACCGACGGATTACCGTCAAATCACGTATTAAAAGAAGTAATAACGTATCACTTACCGACAGACATATCCGTCGCTACTTGGTCAGTAAATGCGTATCAGAGAGTTTCTGATACGCAAACTCCGTCACCAGTCAGTCGCGAATGGTCGCTAAGTTTTGACGGAGCCGCGACGGAATACCGATGGAATATCCGTCGATACGGTTCTGTGAATTATTCATATTTCTAGAACATTGGCGACGGATAATCCATCGTTTCTTCGTCGTGCGTCGTCGCTAGACCGTCGCCAATCGTTCGGCATTATAGCGACGGATTATCCGTCGCCAATGTTTTACCGACTACTAACGACGCCATACCAACGTAATATCCGTCGGTCCTATTCAGTGAATCTTTCATAATTCCAGAACCTTGGCGACGGATATTCCGTCGGCATTTAGTCGCACATCCGTCGCTAACTAGGAATCTCCCAATTAGCGACGGATAGTCCGTCGAAAATTGGTCGCCAGTCCGTCGGTATCTGGGAAATTTTTGAAAAAAAACAGCATAAACCTGGGCATTCCCAATATACACAATTCCAATATACAAAACACACAAATAATCCCAAGCAATTCCAATATACACAATTCCAATATACAAAACGCACAAACAATTCCAACACACAAATAAACACACAAAACACACAAATAATTCCAAGAATTCAAATTGTTCACACAAATATTCAATATTTAAACACAAATATTCAATATTCAATATTTACAAATAAAATAATCCCAAAAATACAAACATCAACGACGAGAGCTGCGATCGTCCGCTGGTGGTGGTACTCCCTGATGCGACCGTCTCATATACTCCTCCACCAAGTACGGCGGCAATCCCTCCAAGACATGGCTTGGAATTTGGCACAACTGCTCCGGCGTCATCATGTCAAGGAGGGTCGTCAAAGTGGGAGGCGGTACGATAGGGGCAGTAGGGTCAAAAGAAAGATGCTAGGCGGAAGAAGGACCGACATCACTAGAAGGACCGGCAGCACCAGTAGAAGGACGCAGGTACGTGGACAACTGCTTCCGAATCTCCGACACCGCCTCGTTCAAATGCGCAAGCTGGGACCTCACATCATCGTATGTCGAGGCCGCAGGAGGAGACAGGGAAGGTAGAAATCTCGGAGTCGCCGAGTGCAAATTAGCCAGGGAGCCGACTCCGTACACGCGCCCTTTTCTATAGCCGCCGACGGTATCTACGAATAAGTCGTCGTAGCGAGTGGCCGTAGAAGAGGGCGTCCCGACGGGCGTCGTTTCGCCGACATCCTCGAGAGCAGATGGCTGAATCCGACTAAGGGCCTCACGATACGCAGCCTATCAAATGAATGTGTTTATTATACTATAAGTTTACGTAAGTTATAATCTAAATCCTATGTTACCCTAAGTTATAGTCTGAATCCTAAGTTTACCTAATAAGTTATTGTCTGAATCCTAAGTTTACCCAAGTTATTGTCTGAATACTGATAATTCTAACATAAATCTCATAAACGTAAGTACTTACATCCGTCGCCTTGGCCCTTTCGTCGACGAAGCTTCCGTCCTTCCGCCTCTTGTGGACGTGCTGGAATACATCGTGCATGGTGACCGAGTCAGCAGGTTTTTTCTCCTTCAATGCCTATGAAATATTTGTAGAATTTAATTAATTAAGTATATTAATAGTACCGAATTAGATAGTGAATGAATTTGCGGTATCTCACCAGATCTGCAAGCGTCGCTGCGTGGGGCTTTGATCCTCCCGTATGTAGCCCCGCGGCCCGTCGGTTCGCTTTCGCTTTTTTCGATTTCTCCTTAAAGGCAAGAGCATCCATCTTCTCCAAGAGTTGCTCGTAGTAGTCCCGTCGGATCCACTCCTTCTTCGAATGCGCCGTTCGAAGGTCATAAATCGCATCCCGGATCCTCTTTCCGGCGGCGCTTCTATAGGTCCTGCGGATCGCCTTCTCGCGATGGAGGGGCCACCAGAAGGTCCTCTGACATACAAATTCAATTATCACGATATTAAAAAAATAGTTGATTAAAGAGTAATTAATAATTAATCACAAGATATATATATACCCTCATCTCGTCGAGCCATCGGTACTGCAAGTCTAGGGACACCTCAGAAAAATTGAGGTAGAGGCCATGGTAGTTAGCCCGGATAATCTGCCCTAGAAGCCTGGTAGCATCCCACGAAAAAAACCTACAAAGAAGCAATGACTGGATTATTAACTTGAATAAATGAAACAAATTTATTAAATTAACTTAAATTTACTTACGCTTCATCCGCGGGCCATAGCTCTCGTCGGAACTCGTCCATCAGCCTTTCTGGTGGCATCGGAGGATCCACGACTCCGCGTATGTACTCACCAGTCACCGGATGTAACTGAATGTGGGGGTACTCCGGGCCCACTGTCGCTCAGCCGCTGGTGGATCCACTGGTATAGGCCGGATGTAACTGGTGGTAAAAATCTGTATCATAAGACTAACATAATTACTATGTAATCATGTACTAACAGAATTACTATGTAATCATGTATCATAAGACTAACATAATTACTATGTAATCATGTACTCACCAATAATCGGATGTAACTGGAGTCCTTGGGCCTATCGTGTAGTAATTGGTGGATCTGCTGGTATATGCCGGATGTACTTAGTATCGACCGTATCAGATTAGTCTATCGATTTGGTATAGGACGTATCAGATTGGTATTAGCCTTAACAAATTGGTATCGTCCGATCCGATATGTACATGTATCGGCCGTATAACTAGGATTCATATTGGCCTTATCGATTTGGTATTGGTCATATCCGATAGGTATTGGCCGTGTCGGATTAGTATCGACCGTTTTGGATTAGTATCGTGGAAGGTTTAGTAACAACTGTACTTGGATTTCTCTCTTCTCGAGCTAGAATACCATTGCAAGAGAGTCACCATATCGTGATTGGCCAGTTACAGTAACATATATGCTTCCTTTTCCATCAGGAAAAGCAAAATTGAAAAGGAAGCATGTATGTTCTATAACTGGCCAGCTACGCTCTTGTGACTCTCTTGCAATGGTAATCTAGCTCTAGAAGAGAGAAATCCAAGTACAGTTGTTACTAAACCTTCCACCATACTAATTTGATACTGTCGATACTAATCCGATATGTCGATACCTTTCGGATATGACCGATACCGAATCGATAAGGCCAATACGAATCCTAGCTATACGGCCGATACATATCGGATAGGACGATACCAGTTCTCTAAGACCAATACCAATCGATATGGCCTATACCCAACCGATAGACCGATACTAATCCGATACGATCAATAATTATAAGTACCTACGGTCGAGAAGGTTGATCCGCTGGTATATCCATGTACGATCAACGAAGTAACGATCCATTTTAATTTGGATCTGAAAATCTGTATCGTAAGACAAACTAAACATAATTAGTTCGATACCGATACCGATACCAATTCCGATACTCAACGAAATAGTCCGATACCGATACCGATACCGATACCGATACAGATTGGTGGTGGGACGGGCCATAATCCGCTGATTTGGTTTTGGTTTCGGTTTCGAACATACTAAATTTTAAAAAATTCGGTTCGGTTTCGGATTTGAATATACTAAATTCGGTTCGGTTTCGGTTTTTAATATACTAAATTTACTTATTCGGTTTCGGTGTTGAATATACTAAATTCGGTTCGATTTCGGTTTTCAATATACTAAATTTACTTATTCGGTTTCGGTTTTGAATATACTAAATTCGGTTCGGTTTCGGTTTTCAATATACTAAATTCGGCTCGGTTTCGGTTTTCAATATACTAAATTTACTTATTCGGTTTCGGCCCAAAGTTTATATATACTCCACGAACATATATATATATATATATATATATATATATATATATATATATATATATATATATATATATATATATATATATATATGTGTGTGTGTGTGTGTGTGTGTGTGCGTGTGTGCCCAATATATATATATATATATGTGTGTATGTGTGTGTGTGCGTGCGACGAATATATATGTATGTGTGTGTGCCGAATATATATATATATATATATATATATATATATATATATATATATATATATATATATATATATATATATATATATATATGTGTGTGTGTGTGTGTGTGTGTGTGTGTGTGTGTGTGTTCCGACCCCCCGTGGCCAGACCCTAACCCCTGGATCAGTCACCCCCGCGGCCAGCCACTACCGGTGGTGGGACCATGGTACGCTCATCAGAACGCTCCATGCTCTGGCGGAGTAGGGTGGTCTGCTTCTGATGGGTCGTTAGGAACCCCTGGATCAGAGTGAGCAGCTGGTTCCCGTCGAGAGTGACGAAAGCTTGGGTAGGTATACTAATAGGTGGTGGTGGGAGTATTAGGTCCTGCTGGGACTGTGATGTGGAAGGTGGTGGAGGCATCTGGGTTGGTGGATTTGTGGAGTGGGATAGTATGGTAGGTGGAGGTGCATCGATCAACTGGTCAATCGACTGGATTGGAAGTGTGCCATTCTCAGGGGTGGCATACTGGGATGAGCGGGTGAGCACCATCTAATAAATAAAAGGACTTATAAGGACTCTTTTAAGTAAACAATCATAAACAATAAGGAAATCTAATTTGTAATAACGAGCATATGATGTGATGAGTTCCTATGTTGCAATCCTAGTAATCCTCTAGGTGTTCTAAATGTTGTTCCTAGTGTTATCTAGTTACCTTAAGTTCCTAATTGCCGGCATGCTTGGTGCAATAACGTAACTAAGTAATTTAGTCAGGACCTGCATGGGCCACTACTAAAAACATGTCACGACCCGCTACCCAAATTGTTGGGCCGGGCCGAGTCATGTCCAACCTACGCTTGAGATAAAGCGTAGTAAGCTGTTCTAAAGACAATAAGATAAGATCAAAGTGTGCTAACAGTTCTATATATATCAATATTGAGCCAGAATATATCTCAAACACAAAATCATCTCGTATATAAATATGTTCCAAATACAAGGTGAAGACATAAAACTGGATACAGGTCCAGTATCAAAATACATAGTCTAAATATGACTACTCTCAAAAAGTCCCGAACAACTAAACAAACTAGACGAGTTTCCCCGCAGGCACATCCTCGTAAGGTAAAGCCTGATCCTCGATGGCAACTCCATAATAGGAATCATATAGCAACTCCTCCTCGGTAAGTATACCTACAACGTTATCCTGTCAGGACGGGAGCAAGTACTGATTCTAACAAACTAAATATACGAAGCACGAAATGAACAGGAGTGTAGTAAACAAAAAATCATGTAATATCATAATCTATCATGGCAAGGATACATATGTCATAGAGATGGATGTATATGTAATATTTAAAACTGTAGCAGGTACGTGATCGTCAATAGGTATAAAATGTACTGTGGCACAAGTATCTAAAATGTACTTTCGTATAAGTAAACAAGCGATAGATGTACATACGTACATATACAGCTGGTACGCCTACGACAAGGTATACATAAAATGTCAACCTTGTTCAGTACGTACGTACAGGAGAAGGGGGCATGATCACGTACTCAACTATCAGTTTTTCCATAACCCAGATTCTAAACATGTGAGAGATACGAGAATGGTATGAAACATGGTGGATACTAAGAGCAGTATAAAGTATGTGAAACATGTAGAGATATGACTTACAGTTTAGGTATTGGTATATAACATGGTTTATACATAGTTCATTATATGCAGTAAATAAAGTTTGTAGAGGTACTTGCCTCTAGCAAAGTAAGGTAGTGAAGAAAATGCTATAGATGTCTGGTGTCCCGGCACTGTCACAAATATGAATTATCTCAGCTATCTAAATTATAAACAAGATTAACACTACTGGTGTGACACGACGTATTTGGATACTTAGCTAAGTGAGATTAGCATAGGAATTTAACGTGAGGTGATATGGTATCTAAACCAACCTCTAGGTCTTCTATTCTAAGGTAGATTAACATTTTAAATACTAAAAATACCCAAAAATCACAAGTCGTGACTTAATAAACAATTATTAATTAATAATTCCATCTATGCACTACACTCTAGCAATTATTAAAATAGTTATATAACTCTAATAATTACAAAACAAAGCTCTAAACTCAACATTGTTAATTATAGAAATTTATACTAATTTTTTTGGAATTTAAAACCCTCATAGATATTTATTAAAAATCAGTAAACATAAGTACCCTGAAAATGAGTTCGGTTTTCCTATTTTTATAAAATACCAAAAGCACTAAATAATCCTGGAAAAATTATATTAAATTAGATAAATTAACATAGTATTTAAATACAATTTGTCCCAGATTTTTACAGCAACTAAATTATATATAAAAATTCAAATACAACAAGTTACAAATTCTGGAAAATAAATAATTAATTATTTAGTATTTTGTCCACGTATACGAAATTGAACCGGAGTCCAGATACGGGACCCAAATTCATGAATCAAGTCCAATATGACTTGTACAAACCTTGAATGTATTTAGACACATTTAGGCCCCAAAACCCATGCTAGGTTTGGACACCAAAGGGCCATGATTAATAAAATACAATAATGTATATATATATATATATACATTATTGTATATATATATATAATATATATATATATATATATATATATATATATATTTTTTTTTTTTTTATATATATATATATATATATATATATATTTATATATATAAAAAATATATATATATAAAAAATATATATATATATTAAAAAAAAATATATATATATATATATGTAAACTAAAACTATATATATAACACATATTCTTTTTGTATAATACATAATACGAATATACATACATACATACATATATATATATATATATATATATATATATATATATATATATATATATATATATATATATATATATATATATATATATATATATAAACAAAAAAAAGAAAAAAATAAAAAAATAAATAAATAAATAAATATATATATATATATATATATATATATATATATATATATATATATATATATATATATAAAGAAAAGAAAAGAAAAAAAGAAGAAAAAGAAATAAAACCGAGCCCAAGGGGGCTCGAACTCATGCCTGTGAAACAGGGGGGGATTTAACATTGCTCGGGCTGGCCACGGGGTCAGCTCGAGTTAGCTTGATAAGGATAGGGCTGGGTTAGTTATATAGTGAATTAAGATAATGGGTTTTAAACCCAATAACTGTTTATTAAACTCGTTAACCCATAGTTCTGTGTCTTCGTGTCCTGACAGTTAGGGACACGAAGACACACGAGTCTAGTGTCCGAGGCGTGCACGACACGCACGACATGAGCTGGCCGTGTCTGAGCACATCAGTGAACTCCTCGTGTCTAGGCGAGTCCACACACGTGTACACGAGACACGAAAGCAAAGCGGACACAAAAAGACACGTACGTGTCCGTCGAAGGGTCGTTGTCGGGGGTGCTGGCGGCGGCTGTAGGCGTCGTAGTCGGCGGCGAAGGGTGGCGCTGGGTTCGTCTCGTCGAAGCGAGTACGGTGGTGGTGGTTAATGGCGACGGGGGTGGCTGTAACGGTGGCGATAGCAAGGGGCTAACTCCGGCGAGCTCGTCGGAGAAGAAGGGGGCTAGGGCGGCGCTGTGGTGGTCAGGAAATAGTGTAGGGTTAGGATTTGGGGTAGGGGGTCTATTTATAGGGTCGAAAAGTCGGTGGAATTAGGGTTTTGGGTTAGGGTTACGGCGTAATCGCCAGAGTTGACGACGGAGTAAGGCGGTGTTCGGGTGGCCGTTTTGCAGAAACCCCCCCAACATTCGATATTGCAAAAACCCCCACCGCCTTAGTGTATGTAAAATCGAATTTGCATATTACCGCCCGCTCTGCTCTGTGCAAATTTTATTTGCACAGACAATTCAAATATTGCAAACTGTATATAAAACAATCAAAATAATTACAAATTGATATTTTTGGCTTTAAAAATTATTTAAAAATTCTAGAAAATTATAGTAATTTATTTTAAGGATATAAATGCTATATAAAATAATAATTTCTTATTTAAAATAATAAAAAATATTTAGGGGTTTATACCCGCCCCCTCCCACCACCCCTACCCCACCACCGCCAGTACCCCCCGCGGCGACCCCCACCATCGCCAGCTTCATCTGCGGCGACCCCCACCCCCCGCGGCCAGCACCCTCCCGCTGCCCGCCCCTTCCCACCACCGCCGACTCCCCTCCGCCCCCTACCGCCGCCCAAGAGAGAAAGAGATAGAGAGTTACCTCGATGTACCGCGTCCAAGAGAGAGAGAGGAGAGAGAGAAAAATTGGAGGGAATGAAATTTTTCCCCCGTCGGTTCAACATAAGCTAGGCTTTTAACTTAGCGACGGACTAGCGACGGATAGAATCTGTCACTACTTAGTCGTTAATATCACGCAATTGTTTTTAAAATTTTCCAACCACTTAGTGACCACTTAGCGACGGATGTATGTCCGTCGCTAATATCCCATCATCTGGTCGACGGATTATCCGTCACTAAGCAGTCGTCAATTCCTCCGCCAACTAGTGATATTTTCTCGTAATTTTTTAACATTTTCTCGCCAATTAGTGACTACCGAGTGACTACTTGCCGACGGGTTTTTATTCCGTCGCTATATAACCGACGGCGTGCCGACGGATACTCACCCTTAAAAAAAATTGGTGCACGATTAGCCGGTAAGTCGTTGCCAGGTTGTCGGTAGTCCGTCGCTACTGACGACGGATTTATTCCATCGCTAAAACGCCGTCGCCAATTAACTGTATTTTGGTAGCGTAGTCTTCGCACTTTGTAGGGCTGGCCTCAGGATCATCTGAATATGTAATGTTTGGGACGCCTTACTGTAAGCCCTAGTTTTTTGTAAAATATTTTAAATAAAGACTTATAATTTTAAATAACATTTTTACCCTTAAAATGAATTATTATAATTATTAGGAATTTTTTTAGAATTTTTAAATAATTTTTAAATGGTTTTAAAACCCAAAATTATTATTTTACAATTTATTGAATTGTTTTAATAGCTTTTTGTAATTGTTTGAATTGTTACAAAATGGTTTGCAATATTAGGATCTTATGTGCAAATTTAATTTGCACAGAGCAGAGCGGGAGAGGGGGGGGTATTATGCAAATTATATTTTGCACATAATCAGGACGGTGGGGGCTTTGTATAATATCGAATATTGGGGGGGGGGGGGGTTTCTGCAAAAGTCCTTTGACCACCGCCTTCGTCCCCGACTAATCCGGCCGACCGACGGCTAAACCCTAACCCTAATTCCTAAATCTAACCCTAAACCCTAATCGAAACCCTAATTGAACCCAGCCCGACCCTATAAATAGACCCCCCGACCCGAAACCCTAACCCTATTCTACTTCCCGACCGCCCCAGCCACGCCCTAGGCTATTTCTTCTCCGACGAGCTCGTCGGAGACCTAGATCTACTGTGGCCGTCGCCCTAGCCCACGTCGACGCCCCTGACTACCAACAATCAGTTCGTCTCGACGAGACGAACTCGTCCATATTTTTCTCCGGCCGCTTCGACGCCTCCTCCGCCGTATAACGCCCCCGACAGCTCCTTCGTGCCGGACACGTACGTGTCACTCATCCTAAAAAGTCGTGTCGTATCTCGTGTACACGTGTATGGACTCGTCCAGTGTCGAGGAGTCCGGTGGTGAGCATGGACACGGCAAATTCGTGTCGTACTTGTCGTGCAAACCGCGGACACAAGACTCGTGTCTATTTGTCACGCCCCAGAACCAGAATACTGGAGAGCGGGGGCAGACATAGCCAGCTACGTATATTGAAATAGAATACATCTCAACTATATGGTCACGGTTGTCTAGATATGAGGGTTTACTACAAGCCAGCAGTCTCTTAAGGTCAAGCCTATTGTCTCAATCTCAAGCAATTAACAAAGTTACAAGATATTAGAGCATCAAATATATATATATATAAGGCGTCCCAAATATTACATATTGGATGATCATGAAGCTAGTCGTACAAAATGATGGGACTAGCAAGAGTTCAGTCATACATGATCAACCCTAGGATTTGTTAATCATGTTTACAGCCCGTAGGCAGACAGTAAGTAAATGTGCATCGAGCTAACAGGTGCTCGTCGGCTAAACGCCTCAAAAGAATAAATTTATATATAAGTGGGTGAAACAAAAAGGAAAACCCACTCTTGGCCCGGGTTCCGTCTAGTTGTCACCATTGGGCTGGAAGCTCGATAGATCCTCGGGAGCTGCTCCGAAATCTGGCCACACAAAACCAGCTGGATCAAACCCCAGAAAGAGCAAGTACCACAAAGGAGGCCACAAATAAGAACAAAAGCCAGCATATCAGAACATAAGAATAAAAGAAGTACAAGTAGTAAAGTACACAGGGCGATAAACGACTAGGGATGTGGAACCATTTCGGGAGCCAGGTTACAATCCTTAAACCAGACAAGGACCGGGGTTGTAACCCTTCGCCTGAATAGCTCACTGTCTCTACTCATTTATCTTAAGATAAGTAAAACGAACATGCTCAGGAGATAGCAGGTACTGGAGCTAGACAAGACTTAGACAAGGCTGGACACCATCCATTCGCAATCGCCCAAACAAATACTACGGCTTACTACTTTAACTAACTGGGGTTATCACAAACCTAATTACTAATAAGATGCAAGTGAGAATTCCAGTCCCAAGCCTTGCAGACTATCCAGTTATCCTTCCGCGGGTTGAGAGTTATAGGTGGGTACATTGCCCGGGAGACAAATGTACCCTTAGGTGACTTAGAGGGTGTAACACATGACAGTGTGCTGGAAATATGCTCTACTCGTCGGCAAGCTACAAGTCCATTAAAGCGCCCAGATAACGAGATTGCCTGTGACTGGGAATTCTCCATGTTCTAGTTTGATCTAATCATTAGCCTAATCCAATTTAGCGCGAGTCCCTGGCCGTGGTACCCAGGAAGTCACGTCCTAGACATGATGCGAGACAAGACAAGTGGATTGTACAAGCAAGTAAGCAGGAACACCCACGGTGTCAAGTTGATTATACGAGTCAAGTTACAAGTTACAAGTCAAGTCAAGTCAGGAGTGCGCCGCCACGGGCCACTATCAAGTTATCAAGATAATTCATGTCAGGGTACTGTCAAGAGTGTGCCACTACGGGTCACTGTCATGTCAGGTTGGTCTTGTCAGGAGTGCACCACTACGGGTCACTGTCGTGTTATGCTAGTTCCTTGTCATACCATGCCAAGTACAATAGTCAATCCAAACGTATTAAGTAAAAATCAAGTTCATGACAAAAGGCGTAAGGATATAAAATGGACGTAAAATATCTAATAAAATACCAATATATATAGGGCTATAGAAGAGCCAAGCTTAAAGAAATAAATAATTCATCATAGACAAGTGGGTTGTGCAAGGGGGGTCAGGGGTTGGGCTGCGCAGGGTATGTACTGCGCATGGAAGAGCTGCGCAAGAGTTGCCTTGCGCAAGGGTTACCTTGCGCAAGGGTAGACTGTGCAGGGGTGGATTGCGCAAGGGTGGATTGCGCAGAGGTGGATTGTGCAAGGCTGGCTTGCGCAGAGGTCGGCTTGCGCATGGCTGGCTTGCGCATGGATGGCTTGCGCCAGCGCAATCCAGCGCAGCACAAAGCACTGGCTGAGGTCATGCGTAATCGGCCCTGCGCTAAAGAGCACAGGCCGGGGGTGCGCAACCGGCCATGCGCTAAAGAGCGCAAGGCAGAGGGATGTTCTTCCTGGCCGAGAGCAGGTCCAAGAACACCAAGAACTTCAATTCTTCATAACTTTGTCAAGTCAAAACCAAATCTAGATTTTCAAAGTTCTAACTTGAGTAAAATCGAATTCTCTTCCACATGGAAGCATCAAAACATGCAAAAATCGAAGTTTAATAGATCAAAACCAAGGATTTTCGAAAATGGTTAAAACCTAGATCTAGAAGAATGAAAGCTTCAAATCACAAAATGTCAAGTTCTAAAGTTGTTCTCCATGGCCTAATCTAGTTAATGGAAAAATAAAAAGTGGTGCTTATTTGATGGCAAGGTGCACTTGCCTATGGGTTGGGGAGTTGTGTGGAAGAAGGAAGAAGAAGAAGTTGAAAGAAATTAATAGAGTTATGGAGGAGAGAGAAAAGGTTGGTAGGTTTTAATGAGGGTGGTTGTGATGGAATAGAGGTGGAGGATAGGCTAAGGTGTTCCACTCATGATGAACCAAACCAAATCAAACTAACTCCATAAAATAAAACCAAGCCATGGTCCAAAATCCATTTATGAGAACCCGAATCCACAAGTCGAGAAAATAAAATACGTGCCAAAATCAAATTACGAGTATAAATATGAAATACAGGAAATGGGGGTGACAACTCTACCCACCTTCAAAGAATTCCATCTTCGGAATTTAATTAAGGAGCTAGAGATTGCCACGACAAGCTATACTAAGCACAGACAAGCTACACTAAGCAGTTCAATCATACAATCATACAATGCAAGCAAGGAAGGGAAAGCGTAAGGCACAAGGAAGACATTATACCTCACGAGTCAAACAGGTAGGGATATCGCAATCGGATGTCGTCCTCACGCTCCCACGTTGACTCACCTAGAGAGTGATGACCCCAAGCAATACGGACTAAGTTAATAGTCTTGTTCTTGAGCGTCTTTTCTCTCCGGTCCAATATAGACACGGGCCTCTCCTCATAGGAAAGGTTGGTACCAACAACCAATTCCGAATGATCTAGGATATGGCTCGAGTCCGGGATGTACCGTCTTAATTGGGATACATGGAATACATCATGTACCTCACTTAGCGACGGCGGAAAGAGCGAGACGATAGGACACATCGCCTACTCGCTCCAGAATATCGAATGGCCCTATATACCTAGGACTAAGCTTTCCCCGTACGCCAAAACGAATGACGCCGTGGGTAGGCGAGATCCTAAGGAATATATGGTCGCCGACGGCAAATTCTAAGGGACGCCGATGAGCATCGGCCCAATGGCGCTGGCGATCCTGAGCAACTCGGAGGTGATCTCTGACTTTCCTGACCACTTCAACCGTCTGAGAAATCAGTTCTGGACCGAGCATCTGTCTCTCTCCGACATCGTCCCATGCTAACGGGGATCTGCACTTCCTGCCATACAGAGCCTCGAAGGGTGCCATCTGGATACTGGCCTGGAAACTATTGTTGTACGAGAATTCCACCAGGTGCAGGTGATCCTCCTATGAACCACCGAAGTCAAGGGTACACGACCGCAACATATCTTTGAGAGTTTGTATAGTATGCTCTGACTGCCCATCTGTCTGCGGATGATACGCTGAGCTAAACTTGAGACGAGTCCCCAAACTTTGATGAAGACTGCGCCAGAAGTGCAATATGAATCTCATATCCCTGTCAGATACTATGCTGACTGGCACTCCGTGAAGTCTGACGATCTGCCTGAGATACATCTCTGCTAGCTGCGCCGTCGACTGTCCAACTCTGAATGGAAGAAAGTGTGCCACCTTTGTAAGCCTGTCCACAATGACCTAAATAGCATCTCTGCCGGCCGGAGATCTGGGTAATCCAGTCACGAAATTCATGGTTATGTGTTCCTATTTCCATTCTGGGATCGACAAGGGTTGAAGAAGTCCAGCTGACCTCTGATGTTCAGCCTTGACCTGTTGGCAAACCAAACATCGAGAGACATACCGGGCTATCTCTCTCTTCATACCATTCCACCAAAAGTGTTGACGAATATCTCTGTACATCTTTGTGCTGCCTGGGTGGATGGAATACTGCGAACTGTGAGCCTCTGCCATGACTTCCTGTCTGATATCTCCACTGGGTACACAAAGACGTGTGCCGTGTCGAAGTGTACCATCTTCATGGATGCATAACTCTGGCCTGTGTCCTGCCTCGCACTCTGCTCTGAGCCGCTGAATCTTAGAATCTGTTAACTGTGCTGTCCGGATCCTCTCAACTATGGTGGACTGAATCTGTAGGCTGGCCATCAAGGCCACATTGGAAGGAAGAATCACTTCAATTCCCATCTTCTGAAGATCTGCCAATAGCTCTGGTTGCGCCATCAGGAAATAAACTCCGGCTCTCCGGCTCAACGCATCTGCTACAACGTTGGCCTTCCCTGGATGATACTGCAAATCCATATCGTAGTCCACCAGTAGCTCGAGCCATCTTCTCTGCCGCATATTAAGATCCTTCTGGGTGAAAACATACTTCAGGCTCTTATGATCAGTAAATATCTCCACTCTGTCTCCGTACAAGTAGTGCCTCCACAACTTAAGTACAAACACTACTGCTGCTAGCTCCAAGTCGTGGGTCGGGTAATTCTTCTTATGATCACGGAGTTGACGTGACGCATAAGCAATTACCTTCCCATGCTGCATCAAAACACATCCCAATCCTCTGCCTGAAGCGTCGCAATAAACTGTGAATCCTCCGGTCCCATCTGGAAGGGTGAGAATGGGAGCCGTTATCAAACCTCGCTTCAACTTCTCAAATGATTCCTGACATTATGTTGTCCAAACGAACGGCACATCCTTGCGGGTCAGCTGGGTCATCGGCGCTGAAATCCTTGCAAAATCAGAGACGAACCGCCGGTAGTAGCTGGCCAATCCAAGAAAGCTGCGAACTTCTGCCACTGAGCTGGGTACTGGCCATGCCTCGATAGCCACAATCTTCTGGGGATCCACTTCCACTCCTCCTCTGGTAATGATGTGACCCAAGTAAGAAATACGATCGAGCCAGAACTCGTATTTACTGAACTTGGCGTACAACTGGTGCTCTCTGAGAATCTGGAGGATAATTCTGAGATGCTGCTCGTGCTCTGTTTTACTCTTGCTGTAGACCAGGATGTCATCAAGGAACACTATCACAAACTGATCCAAGTAAGGCATAAAAATACGGTTCATGAGGTCCATGAACACTGCCGACGCATTGGTCGCTCCAAAGGGCATAACTAGAAACTCCTAATGCCCGTACCTCGATCTGAACGTCGTCTTCGGGATGTCCTGCTCTCTGACTCTGATCTGGTGGTATTCTGACCGCAAGTCTATCTTCGAAAAAACTGAAGCCCCCTTGAGTTGATCAAACAAGTCATCTATCCTCGGGAGAGGGTATCTGTTCTTGATTGTCACTGAGTTCAAGGTACGATAATCAACACATAGCCTGGACGTACCATCCTTTTTTTTCATAAGAAGCATCGGGGCTCCCCAAGGTGATCCACTTGCACGAATGAATCCCTTGGTCCTGAGTTCTTCAATCATCTTGTACAAAATCTCCAACTCTGAAGGCTCCATTCTGTAGACTCGCTCTGATACTGGTGCTGTCCCGGGAATCAAGTCGATGGTGAACTCGATCTCCCGCTCTGGTGGCATCCCTGGAAGTTCCTCTGGGAAGACATCTGGAAACTCTTCAACTATCCGGGGCAACTGAACTGCTGCTACTGCCATCCGCAATACTGGAGGAGATGGCTCTACTGTGCCTCTGGAAAATAAAAACTCTGGCTCTCCGGGAATACTAAAGACAACTCTGCCAACATGGCAGTCTATCCTAGCATAATGGTTCCTCAACCAATCCATGCCTAGGACTACATCATAGTCTGCCACAGGGAACTCTATGAGCCTAGCGGAGAACTCTCTACCGCTAACTACGATCCGACACGAGGAAAACACTCGATCTACTCCCATAAGACCATTACCAGTAAGTATATTGAGCCTCACTGATAATGACTCGGGCTCCAATCCTATCCGTGTCGCGAATCGTGTAGACATGAATGAATACGATGCACCAGAATCAAATAATACAGATACTGGAAAGGTGTTGACGAGAATAGTACCTACCACTACCTCACCTGGTGTAACTTATTCTTCCATGGTCATCATCATAGCCTGACCTCTAGCTGTGGGTCCTCTCTGCTGGAAACCCCTCTGTCGGTTCTGTGCTGGAGCCTGGGTGAACTGCTGCTGGAAGGCCTGGGCCCGGGGCGCCAATGGCCTCGGGTACTGCTGTTGCTACTGCTGCTGGACTGGAACTGGGGCTGGTCCTCTCACCGAAGAACTAGAAAGGTTGGATGATGATGGACCTCCCCTATTCGGGCAGGTCCCTATCTGGTGGTCTGCTCCTCCACAAGCCAGGCACAATCCCTGTGCCCTACGACACTCTGCCACTATATGGCCCGGCTTTCCGTAATGAGAACATCCCACCGCGAAAGACTGCTTCTGCTTCTGCTGCTGCGGGTACGTCGGGGTTGAATGCTGAACTGACGTCACTGAGGCCGCCCGCCTCGGAGTTCCAATGGTTATACCCCTAGCTGCCGGGGCTGGAGCTGAAGATTGGTGCATCTGACTGTGGGACCGCTTCCTGCCTCCGGTCCTGTCCACAATTCTCCGGGAGGTATACTCATGCCTCCTTGCTGCCTTCAACACTGCATCGAACGTCTGGTGCTCGAACTGCTCTACCGCCAATAATATCTCTAAGTGCAGCCCTTGCTGGAACCGCTGAGCCCTATCGAACTCGGTTGCCACCAAGGTGGGGACGAACCTACTCAGCCTAGAAAACTCGGTCGTATAGCCATCGACCGTCCTGCCTCCTTGCTTCAAGTTGGTGAATCTGGTCTGCAGGTCGTACCGTGCCACCGCATCAAAGTACTTCGTCTGGAACCTCTCTTTAAACGTCGCCCAAGTGACTGGTGCTGCTAATCCCATGGCCTGAGCTGCCCACCAATCGCGAGCCAAGTCTAACAACTGTAGGCGTACCACCGCTACCTTCTCATTCTCAGGTGTCCTAGCTGCTTCTAGAACCACCTCGGTATCCTGAAGCCAAGTGTCCGCGGCAATCGCATCTTCACTGCCGTCAAAGAAGGGAGGGTTCAAGCGCTTGAAACTGTTGGCCGCCTGATTCCCTTGGGGACCTCCTCGGTTTAGTGCATCATGAACTTTCTGGTGCAAGGCGTCGCCTCGACGATCTTGGGATGCAAGCAGTTCTCTGATAAGCCCTACCAAAGGTCCCTCATCCTGTCTAGCTGGTTGAACGGGCGGAGCTGCCTGAACTGGAGGTTCTGAGCCTCCGAAAAACATAACTCGGGAGGCTACTCCAAAGTGCTGAGCTTGATCTTCCTGGCGCTGGGGTGCTTGTCGAGCTTCCTCTGGCTGGTTGGCAGGTCCGGGAGTAATGCCGCTGAAGAAGACGACATAGGAAATAATAAGGAAGGACCAGGACGGATCAATGATACAAGCAATGTGATCAGGTCGAGATTCTCAGGGATTTGAAGATACGAGCAGAGATCAAGGACGAATATTGATTGAGACATCTATTCGGTAAACCCTCACATTTCTTGAATGCCAAGACCTGCATGGGCCACCACTTAAACCATGTCACGCCCCAGAACCAGAATACTGGAGAGCGAGGGCAGACATAGCCAGCTACGTATATTGAAATAGAATACATCTCAACTATACGGTCACGGCTGTCTAGATATGAGGGTTTACTACAAGCAAGCAGTCTCTTAAGGTCAAGCCTATTATCTCAATCTCAAGCAATTAACAGAGTTACAAGATATTAGAGCATCAAATATATATATAAGGCGTCCCAAATATTATATATTGGATGATCATGAAGCTAGTCGTACAAAATGATGGGACTAGCAAGAGTTCAGTCATACATGATCAACCCTAGGATTTGTTAATCATGTTTACAGCCCGTAGGCAGACAGTAAGTAAATGTGCATCGAGCTAACAGGTGCTCGTCGGCTAAACGCCTCAAAAGAATAAATTTATATATAAATGGATGAACAAAAAGGAAAACCCACTCTTGGCCCGGGTTTTGTCTAGTTGTCACCATTGGGCTGGAAGCTCGGTAGATCTCGGGAGCTGCTCCGAAACCGGGCCACACAAAACCAGCTGGGTCAAACCCCAGAAAGAGCAAGTGCCACAAAGGAGGCCACAAATAAGAACAAAAGCCAGCATATCAGAACATAAGAATAAAAGAAGTACAAGTAGTAAGTACACAGGGCGTAAACGACTAGGGACGTGGAACCATTCCGGGAGCCAGGGTTACAATCCTTAACCAGAAGGACCGGGATTGTAACCCTCGCTGAATAGCTCACTGTCTACTCATTATCAAGTAAGTAAAACAACATGCTCAGGAGATAGCAGGTACTGGAGCTAGACAAGACTTAGCAAGCTGGACACCATCCATTCACAATCGGCCAAACAAATACTACGGCTTATACTTTAACTAACTAGGGTTATCACAAACCTAATTACTAATAAGATGCAAGTGAGAATTCCAGTCCCAAGCCCTGCAGACTATCCAGTATCCTTCCGCGGGTTGAGAGTTATAGGTGGGTACATTGCCCGGGAGACAAATGTACCTTAGGTGACTAGAGGGTGCAACACATGACAGTGTGCGGAAATGTGCTCTACTCGTCGGCAAGCTACAAGTCCATTAAAGCGCCCAGATAACGAGATTGCCTGTGACTGGGAATTCTCCATGTTCTAGTTGATCTAATCATTAGCCTATCCAATTAGCACGAGTCCCTGGCCGTGGTACCCAGGAAGTCGTCCTAGACATGATGCGAGACAAGACAAGTGGATTGTACAAGCAAGCAAGCAGGAACCCCACAGTGTCAGTTGATTATACAAGTCAGTTATAAGTTACAAGTCAAGTCAAGTCAGGAGTGTGCCGCCACGGGCCACTATCAAGTTATCAAGATAATTCATGTCAGGGTACTGTCAGGTGTGCCACTACGGGTCACTGTCATGTCAGGTTGGTCATGTCAGGAGTGCACCA